>JAPZDY010000023.1:21484549-21522954 GCA_029783645.1 Ctenochaetus hawaiiensis
GACAAAACTTACTGAGCAGATCTTTTGTTTATTATTTTCATTTTTTTTATCGTAATTGTTTATTTTGATGATTTAAACTTAAAAAAGTGGCTTAAAAATGTGCACAAAGCAAATATTAAACATAAATTGAGTTGACAACTCGGCTGCATGTAAATCAAGCACACCTTGCTTAGTTTTGAATTTTAAAGACAACGTGTGAGATGTTTGAACACATGTTGTGTTGTTTGTCTGAGCTGATGTTCAAGGAGTGTGTTGGTGTAAAAGTGTGTGTGTGTGTGTGTGTGTGTGTGTGTAGGCTTCAGAACCTGCTGTGTATCAGCAGCAGCCGGCAGTGAGGAGTAAACCCACAGGGGAGTTTAAAAAATATGCCTGTAATCCCTGAATGATCCTCTCTGATGAGTGATCAGGGGTGGGAACGAGTGTGTGTGTGTGTGTGTGTGGAGGTAGAATAGAATTACTGTGTGTGTGTGTGTGTGTGTGTGTGTGTTAGTCACAACTCAAAGTGTAATTTAACCACGTAAGTCTTAATCTGCGATGCAATCATCCTCAGCTTTAATAACAGTACAACTCCCAGTTTTTTTGGGTCGGGGAAGCAAACACACCTTCAACGCTGAAAGATTTTTAAATTTAAGTGAACTCTGTGTGTTTACGTGTGTGTGAGCAGTGTTGAGGAATGCTGAGGTTTGGTGTTTATTGCCGTTGTACCGGTGAGAACCGACTGTGGGAGAGGAGGGGGTGTTAGCGTCTGCGGGACGAGTTGAGCTTCTCATCTGTATTTTATATCTTGGACGTTTGCCTGCCTCTCCACTTTTATACGCTCTTAAAGACTCCCTGTCTCCTCTAATGCATTTGTCGTAGAGAACGCAGTAATTTACTGCTTATTTGCTGCACTGCTGCTGTAAAAATATCAGATGCCAAACGATCTGGAGGTGTAATAGTTTTGAATGATGAGAAACAAACCTCTTCATCTCGGCTGCTGCAGAGAGAAAAAGCTGCTGCACGCGACCGGTGGACATAAGAGACGTTCGTGAGTCATGAAATGCAAACTCGAGACAAGTCCCGAGTCTTTTATTAAAGCCCCTTTTCAAACAAAGATTTTTTTCCAAGAAGCTTTAATTCCCAGAAACGGGACTAGGAGTCCATTTTTGCACGTTTCTGTTTGTGTTTCCACTCTTTCTAAAAAGCTTACTGGCACTCGGTGGTTTCTGACCGTGAGACTGAAACCTGGTCACATTTGTTGTCACATTTTAAAGGAGGTGGTTCCTCTTTATCAGTAACTTGTTTTTGATACTCATATGTTGTAATTTAAAGGTCATTTTAGACAACAGTTTTATGAAAACTAATAATTTTTTGAAAATAATACATCCATAGAATTTTTAGAAAGGTGCAGAGTGAAAGTTTATATTTTCCTGAAGAAAAAAAAATAGTATAGTGGTAAAATAACGATTAAAAAATTTTTGTTGGATTCAAAATGATCAAAACATTTACATTTGAGCAAGTTTACTGACAAGATCTGACATGGCCGAAGGATCTCTGAGCCAATAGCAGAACTGCGTTGGTGTCACGTGTCGTCATCGACCTGTGAGGGTTAGGAGGTTAGCATTAGCGTTAGCGCACAAGTTTCTTAGCAAAAACATCTGATCATAAAGTATAAAAACACAATTCAGCAAATCTAAACCAACTATACAACAAGTATCAGCAGTCAAAGACTTTGCAGTCTAAACTTAAGTGTTGTTACCGGTTAGATTGTCAAAATTAGAGAAATATCAGGTTCAATCCCTAAATAGCTACGTTAGTTACGTTAGCATTAGTGATGGTTATTGTCAGTTTTATTTTGTAGTTCGCTAATGGAATGTTTAATGGAGCAAAGCATCAAAGAGGATTTTGCTAAATTAACTTATTGGTAAACCACGAAAGCTTGATGTTGCTGTCTGCCTCTGTTTTTATTTAATTCTCCCAACAACATGACTGACCGTACGGTTTCTAACACATCAATGCTGTCAACAGGGCAACCCGTCGAATAAAATAGTGAGACAAAAGTGAGTGCGACACCTACTGACCAGCAGGTATAAATGTTGTCCACATCATCTTTAAGTTTAATAAGAATTTTAATGTTGATGGTCTATTTTTTGTCATTTTACAACTGAAAAACAGCCTTTTTGTTGCAGTTTTGTGTCTCTCTTGCCATCCTTCTCTCCGTCGGTGCTCAGTCTCTTTCCTTTGTCTGCTGACCTCTTTAATTATTTATACCTACTTCGAAGGAGCTCTAATTTCTAACATTAGCCGTTTCCTTCGACCTGAGCGATGGTTTTGAATGGCTGTGACCCGGTTCTGAACCCGTCCACCACTCATACGAACGTCAGGCTGTCATTAAGACGTCTATTTTAACGTCCGAGCTCGTTCCATCAAAACGTCAGCTCGCGGCCTTTCTCTCGACACGCTGTCAGCACTTCAGCTTTAAGCAAATCAAAGCAAGACGTTACAGACGTGCAGTTTAAACTTCTCCACCTACTTTTCTCTCCACAACTTTCTCCTCATCTCATCTCAAGTCCTCGTTTTCCTCACCGTGCCTGACTCGCATCACTTCCCAGCTTCATCCATCATCGTCCAAAATCCATCAGCATCAGTTTTTGCTGTAAATGCTGAACTTACAGCATTAAGGTCACATCCATCCGTTGTGTTTATCGTCTAATTGCCGTAATGTTCCTGCCTGAATGACCTCACTGCATGCAGCTGTTCGAGGAAATGCCAGAAACGGTTTTTCATCTCCTCCAAAAAAACTTGGCGGTCAGCTGTGGATGCACACATGTGATTTGTCGGAGCCTCAGCTGGTCTGTAACCTTGGCTCTTTGTTGTGACCTTTGACCCCTGCAGACCATCCATCAGTCCGCCAACCCTGAACCCTCAAATGGTTTAATGCAACTTTCCAGCACCTCTTAAAGTCTCCTGCAGTCCAGCTTGCTGGTTCGTAAAGTTTCAGCTACTAAAAACATGCAAAGAGGTTCGTTTTCTCCAAACTGTTTTTTTTTTTTCAGAAAAGCTGCGCTGTGATTTTCAGCTTCTGCAGGTTTTAAAGTGGATCTTGGTTTAATTGTCGCAGCTTTCAAAGCAACAATGCAGGCAAAGCAAGTATTATATCGGTTTTTTGAGGAGAAAATAAAAGGTTGTTACCCAGAGTAGGGATTTAGATTCCCCTCCGATCCTTTTAAACTGTTAATCCGCAATATCCTTTTATTTTTTGGTGACATCTGTGGTGTTTCTGAATGGTATTTCCCAGAGATCGTTTGTGCATGCGAGTGATTTATCCTTAAATGTCTTTTTCTTTCAGTCTTGTGGAGATAAAATTTGAATAACTTTAAGTGTGCATTGCTCTTCCAACCAGTTTTTCATCTGTTTACTACAAACAAACTGATATTGCAGCTGCTGGAAATAAAAAAAAAAGCATAATTTTAGTCTAAAATAAGGAAACTGTCTAGAGAGTTTGTTGCTCTGTTTAAATTATTGTTGTAAAAGGGCAAACAAAGCATTTACAGGATGCATAGTGAGTCTCTGAGGATTATCTGTGTTTTGTTTGTATAATCTGGTTTTCTGCAGGTTCAGGGAGCTTAAATATATGCAGGATAACAGTTGGTTCTTACGTTTTCTCACACTGATACTGTACATTCTCAGCATTTGTCTGTATCTGTTCCTGTCATCTGTTCTCATTGAGAAAGCATCCCGTCTTTCGCCTCCAGCGGCGAATGCTCGAGCCGTAACTCGAGGAGCTGATGATGACAGTCATAAGTCACTTTTCTTTTTTTTTTTACAACTTAATGACTTCGCTGAGTTAGACTGACAGCTGAGGTTGTCCAGCTGCAGAGAACCGACGAGGACGAACAAACGAAAGAGCTGAATGAAAAACAGCTGGTTTCAGAAGCTGTTTATTTATATGAAAACCCCTCCAAAAAAAAGGGCCGGCAGGTGAAATGTGGTTATAAGAAGCTTTTGGAAAATGATGATGAAAGTCAAGAAGAGGCTGTTTGGGAGCAAGAAGGCAGCTTTCTAATTGTGTCTGTGGTCATTCTGATTAAAAGTCAGGTGTTTTTGCTCATCCACTTGCCTTGATTAAAGAAAAAGAAAATATAAAATGTGAACAACTGAATAAGAACAAAACTTAAGGGCTGTTTTTCTGATGTTTTGATCTTTAAATGTGGACAAAGAGCTCAACAAAAAGTGTGGATGCACGTCGATTTAGATGAGTTTAAATACTTTGATTTAATAATTTGACTTTTTGTCTGCACATCAGTCAACACATTATTATATTGATCAGTATTGATTTGCAGCCTGTAAACTTCAGAGTGACACAGATTTACCCGAGCAGACGCCTCAAGTGCTGCTTTGCTCATTTGTTTCCTACTTTATTTATACAAGCGTCCCATCCACCCTGAGGGATCCCACCGGGAAGCACAAATACACCATGAATAAACTGTATTCATGCATTTTCTGTATAACAGGCTTGAAACTCTGACCTTTTTTTTACCCATTTGAACAGCTCATTAGTGCTCCAAATACAGCGACCGCATCAGTCGCGTTGGGGAGGGTTGACTTTGTTTTGAATCCTGTGTACCGTCTTTCATCTCGGCTCCGTCGTCTCTGCTTCGGCTCCCGTCTTTCATCCCTCACATTCCTCCTCTTTGTGTCTTACAGACATCCAGCTGTCTGTTTCCTCTCTCTCTGTCTGTCTGCTGCTGCTGCTGGTGGTCAAAAAATCGCTCCAGACGGCAGAGGAGGGAGAGGAGGGTCTGTCTGGGGCGCTGGAAGGACGACTGGCTGGCTCATCCTCACGTTTTTCTTTCTTTCTTTATCTGTTCAGCACAACCATTTACTGTAGCCGAGAGAGTCAAGTGTTATTCAGCAAGAAAGGGAAGAGATTATTGAACTGAGAGACTAACATGTCGATTAGAGTTCCATTAGAAATTGTGCAAATCTGTCTGTTGTTTGTTGACATTTCATTGTTCGTGCCTTTTGCATTTTGGTTCCTGATAAATAGAAATAACAGAACTTGAGAAGTGATCTGGAAGAGGAAAATGAAAGGAGGAAATGTAAAAAATAGAACTGCAGACACAGTGTATTAATAACATTGCTATGCATTAATATCTGTTAGTAACTATAGTAGTTTGAAGTGTTTTGCGTCTTCATCTCCGTCCTCTCATCAGGATATTTAACAGTAATTATCAGTTTTTTAAACATCGCTTTTGCAGTTTTCTTGTCTGTGAATTTGAATTTATATGTGTGTGTGTCACTGTGTGTGTGTGTGCAGAGAGAGAGAGAATGAAGTGCTGTGTTCACTATCAACAGGGAAGTGGTGAATTACAGCATTGTCTTCTCATTACAGCCACTTTTGTGTGGAAGGTGGCAGCTGTTAATCTTGGCACACGGTCAGAGTCCTTGGATTATCATGAGTGCACACACACACTCACACACACACACACACACACACACACACACACAGAGGGTATGTGGCTCTGATAAGCGAACCCCTAGCCTTTAAATTCATGAAGCAGCTACTGTTCCTCATTGTTTTGAATAGCTATCAGTTCTCGTCTCTCTCTTTGACTCGTGTCATGCTCGTCTCTCTGCCGTTTCTGATAGTAGTTCCCTTTACAATCCAAAACAGAGAGCCTATTGAGTCGACCTACTCTGTCATGGGACGGATGAAATCGCTGTGACTCCACTGACCCTTTTGTGACTCAATGTACTAGAGGATGCCCGAGGTTGTAAGGACACGAAGTGACGCATGAGACTGCTGATTTCTCTTTGCTGCCATGTTTAAAAATCTCTTTTTGTCTCTTTCCTCCTCCAGTTGTGATGTCCTGAGTCAGTCCTCCGGGCCCAGAGAGCGTCGTGCTGATGGGACCTGCGGCGGCACCATGAGCTTACAAGATGGCGGCTGCAGCTACGCCAGCAGCGCCAACATGGCCACCGCTAGTGGCAGCATGCGGCGGCGCCTGGAGGACCAGGAGTTCACCCTGCGCGTCTACCCGGGCGCCCTGGCTGAGGGCACCATCTACTGCCCCGTCACCGCCCGCAAGAACACCACAGCTGCCGAAGCCATCGAGTGCCTCATCGATCGGTTGCGCCTGGAGCGTACCAAATGCTACGTGTTGGCTGAGGTGAAGGAGTTCGGCGGGGAGGAATGGATCCTGAACCCAGGCGACTGCCCTGTTCAGCGGATGATGCTGTGGCCACGAAGCGCCCTGGAGAACCGCAGCGGCCTCGGAAGTGGCGACGATTACCGCTTCCTGCTGCGGGAGAAGAACCTGGATGGATCTATCCATTATGGCGGCAGCCTGCAGATGTGGCTACGGGTAACTGAGGAGCGTCGGCGCATGGTGGAACGGGGCTTCCTTCCCCAGCCTGCAGGGAACGACCCTCCGTCCGACCTCTGTACTCTCCCGGAGCTTACGGAGCGCGCCATTTTGGAAAGTCTTCGTGCACGTTTCCGCCAGGAGAAGATCTACACGTACATTGGGAGTATTCTTATTGTGATTAACCCTTTCCAGTTCCTGCCGGTCTACAATCCCAAATATGTCAAATTGTACGACAACCACACGCTGGGGAAGCTGGAGCCCCACATTTACGCTGTGGCAGATGTGGCGTATCACGCCATGCTACAACGACGGAAAAACCAGTGCATTGTCATTTCCGGTGAGAGTGGATCTGGGAAGACGCAGAGCACCAACTTCCTCATTCATCACCTGACTGCACTCAGCCAGAAGGGATTCGCCAGCGGGGTGGAGCAGACCATCCTGGGGGCGGGGCCTGTGTTGGAGGTAAGAAACTGAACAACACCTGCAGTGTTTGTCAAATTTTCACAGAGTATTTTGTTCTTCTTCTGTTGGTCTGTCAGTTTGTTTGCAAAAAAGCTCAAAATCTTACGGATTTTCATGAATTTGGTGCTTAACAAGAGGTAGATTATTTGATTTTAGTGAAGTTCAGATCTGCATTTCCACCATTTGATGCCAGAAGAAGCATCTCAGATAGACTCTTTCTTTTAAATTTTTGATGAATGGTGAGATCTGATTATAAATGATGAACCTTCCTGTTTTGTTTGAATCACCCTTTGAGAGCATTGTACCTGACTGACTGTCTTTTTATGATAAGGGGAGTCTGACAGCCTTTTGCTGCTGCAAGAAATATTCTCAGAAACCTGTGAACCTTTTCATGAACTCAGTAACTTTACCTGGAACTCACCTGCAGTCTGGTACAGAGGAACTTGCATCCAAACTTAGTTGCTCGTCTGTAGTTCTGCTCCCTGAAACAAGGCAAACAGGAATGAGTACGGAGAACTTTTATGGTCCTAATTCAGTTTCTGAGTAGAAGTTCACTGGACTGTTTTGTGGAAAGAGCTAAAAAGTTAAATTCCAGTAAGCAAAGTAGAGCACAAGTTCAGTCTGAGACAATTGTTGGCGACTAAGACGATTGTTTGGCAACTGTTTGGTGACGAACACAAGATTCTTCTTAGAAGCTGCTAATAGAGACCATATCTGATGATTTCATTGTTCAGATGGCTTTTAAAGTTCTTAAAAGATGCTGTTCGTAGACAAATAAGATGAAAGGTGTTTAACTGCAAGAGCAAAACTAATAATATTCAATTAAAAATCAAGAAATTACCTTGAAATCAAGAATTATTGTAGTGCTACAGGCATTGGGACTATAAAAAAAGGACGTTTTCTCCTATAAATGTCCCTCATTCTGGTCTTTCCTACCAAGCTTTCATGGTATATCTGCATTTACTGTAGCAGCCAAGCTCAAGCTAAGCTGAATGAGATTCATATGTTGTGAATTAGACACCCTGGTTTTTAGAAAAAGGAAGTGACAAAAGCCCGATGAAATCTGAAGAGAAGTCAGCAGGTTATTTTGCTGGTGTTGGAATGTCAGCTCATGAGACGAGGCATGAAATGGATTATAGAAATGTCCTCTGAAAGTGGAATGCCTCCACATGGCAGCTAAACCTATATTTAGCTCCAGCTTTACCACATATGACTCTCATATATATTATTTGACCCAGAAACTCAGTTTTCTACAGTGTTCAATCTCTGCATTGATGATGGAAAAAAAAACAACTAATGGAATGTCGCCTAATCTGCCCTGGATTATAAATCAGTGAAGGATTATGGATTATGGAATTTCATTGGGAATTTCATGTTTGGAAAGGTCTGTCCAAGGTCAACGTGTTCCCTCTCAGCCGAATAAATATGAGTCAGCGACCTCTGTACCTCCCAGTGCTTTGTTGTTTTCTGGCAGCCATTTTCTCCCGCAGCACATGGCTTCCTGTCAGGACGTATGGGGATGTCATGTCAACGCGCAGCTGTGCATGTTGACACCATGTGCGTCCCATGTGGAGGTCCGTACAGTAAAAAAAAAACGAGGCAGTCGAACGGTCAGTTGGATGTACGGTTTGTCATCTGGAAATCATGAATCACCTTTCTGACCTCCTGCTGCTTTCTTGGAAGAAACTTGTAACTGCAGCTGCTTTCGTGTTTATACTTTTTCTTTTTGTACGGTATAAACGGTGTCTGGCTGCTGTAAAAACTTCACGCCGTATAAAATTTCATGCAAAGTAAAAGCACATAGTTTTAATGTCAGTGCCACAGTATACGTGCTGAGAATCCTTTGCAGAATAATAAACAATGGATGCATTACATCTGGCAGCAGTGACTGGTGTTTTGGCCGTGTAGCTTTACCACATAGCTGCGGTTGAACCTGACCGTCAGGTGGGCGATGTTGCACTTCCCTGCAGGTGATTACATGACAACAGTGACTATGAGTGAACGCCTGTCAGAGCTCAGATGCCGGAGGCGATGGCGGCTGGGAGGACCGACAGGCTTGTTTTGATAACACCACAGATAGAGGAACGTTACTCTGTGAGGAACTAATGTGGCTCGGCGGCTTGTGTGCTGTGTGTGGGAGCATGACAGTTTCCCGTGTTATCACTTCCTCATTGATCACCTGTCTGACTGAAGCGTGAGACACAAAAGATGAAAATTCCATCTTTAACGTTTGGTTCCAGCTTGTTGTTTGCATTGTTTGTTTGCACTGATGTAGGAATCATCAGCGCTTGCAATGCAAAAAAGAAAAGCAAATATTTTAGTTTTGTCTACTAGCACAAAGTCAAAGTAATTCATGACATTTCCTTTCTTTATGGCTATTTCAAATCATAAAGAAACAGTTTAGCTTTATGCAAAATACATCTACCGTACTTTTCGGACTATAAGCCACACCTGTATATAAGCCGCACCCACTAAATTTAACAACTAAAACCACTAAAGCTGTCTTCTTCTGTGTCGGAATTTAACAGCCTCAGAATTACTTCGTCACACACGTTCTCATTTATATTTGTTGACATTCGTCCGTAAATTAGCTGCATCATAGTTTAAGCCAGAAGGTTCAAAGCGTCGGAAAAAAGTAGCAGCTTATAGTCTGGAAATTACGGTATATACTTTCTGGGACTGACAGCACCACTTTCACTAAACAGAAGTGCACAGCTAGCATGTTAGCCTAGCATTAAGACTGGAAACAGCTTGACAGTAACATTCCTGCTAAGCATAGGTGTACAGCTAGCATGTTAGCTTAGCACAAAGACTCAAAATGGCTCTCCTGGCTCTGTTTGAAGATAAAAAGCTCCACCTACCAGCATATTTAAAGCTCACTGTTAACATGTGATATTTCTTAAGTGTACAATCAACACATTAAAAAGTCAATTTGCTGTTTTTCAGAGGATTACGGGAGCAGATTGTCGTGGAGTCTCTGTTGGTAGCCTTGCAAGTACTCCAAACCAAGCTATAACCCTCTATAAAATGTTGAAATAATGCTCTTACTTTAAAGTTTTTGCATACATCAAACAAACAAGAGATGAGATTTGTATTTTTTTTACTGTTGGACACTGCCAGGCTACTTGTTTCCTACTGTTCATGTTAAGCCAAGCTGAGCTGGTAGCTGTAGCTTTTCTAGCATATTTAGCAAACAAACATGAGGGTGGTACCATTCTTCCAATGTAATTCTCTACAAGAAAGTGAACAAAACAGCAATTTCAGAGGGAATGATCTTGCATAATGCAGAGATTTTATTTGAGCTTAAAAAATAAAACACCAAAATTATGTAATTTGGAAGGAAGTAAAGAGTAATTGGGTTTTCAGAAATATGAATCAGGAACTACAGTTTGTATGTCCTGGTTGTGTATCTTCAAAAAGCTGCTTTTATAAATGGGATAATCCGATAATAGGAAAAAAAAAAGAAACCGCACATGCTTTAGTGACTCCATCACACCGTATGAACTTGTGACTCTCACCATCCAAATGCTCACATGCTGCAAACAACATCCAACATCGACCGCTTCAGCTTTTTTCCCAACGCTGCTGTCCAACCCTGATGCACGTTCTGCATCCTGTGACCGACAGCTGGATGCACAGACGTTATGGGCCGTCTCGAACACCCCGAGGTCTGTCGTGTTTCTTTTTGAGAAGCGACTCTCTCAGGTCAAAAAAAAAAAAAAAAATTTACTACCAGCCAAAAAAACAAGACTGCTAGGTTGAACCAGCCGAATTCTTTGGTTTCCACAAGTTGTAATGCCAATTACAGAGCCATTTGCTTCGGTCAGATGCTGCTGCTGCTGCTGCTGCTGCTGCACTGAGGCTTTGTGAGAGTTTGAATGTTCGCCCGAGGCAGAGTAAGGCTAAAAATATGAGGTCAGCAAGGCCTTATTAGTCGTTTTCAAATGCATGCCAGTCTTGCAGTAATAAAATTCCAGCCAATTTGTTGGTTCCCTGATGTGTTTAGTGGCTTCAGCTCCTCTTTGTCTTCCTGTATAAAGCTATATGCCCCATATATGATCCCTCCACCCACATGTTAGCCCTTAAAATGTCAGAGAAACAGTTATTTAGATTAATAAGCATAATGTGAGTACTTAAAGTTTTACATTGTAATCCCTTCACTCCTTGTCACATTACTGTGTAATCCTTGTCATCCGAAATATGGAGATATTACATTTATTAGAGCTTGAACAAGTAGTGGATTAAGCAACTGGTGTATTGTCATAACATGTATCTTTTTGATAATCTGTTATCTCAGTAATGCTTCAAGCAAAAATAACAAAAAATCACTAGTTCCAGCTTTCAATATGATGATTTCACTTCTTGTCTCTGTTTTACATTATTGTAAGCTGACCATATTTCGATTTAAGAAAATAAAAGAATAAAATAATAGCTCTACTATATTCTGTTAACATGAATCATCGTCAAAATTATCCTCTGAAGTGAATCAAATCCAAATCCAAACCGTACCTGAGAATTCACAGCTGAAATGAAGTGAAAAGAAACATAAAGTCAGACAGAACAGCAACCAAGAAAGAAATAAATCCATGTGGCAAAAGCCAGAACACAGTTACTTTGCACATATTTCAAGAAAACAAAGACAGTTTGTATCAAGTGTTACAGTTAAAAAAGTGTATTTGTGGCATGAAACTGAAGCCGTCGACGCCCCCTGAAGCAGCAGACTTCCAGACTTTGACATTTACTGTGAAGCAGCGTCAAAGAAGAAGGTCTGGAATAAAAAGGAAAACATTTCTCAGGATGAACTATGTCTCGCTGGCAGGAGATATCAGGGTTGGACCTCGATTTTGAGAACATTTGTGTAAGTGCCTGTAGACTCAGATAAGTCATTCTTTTTGGATTCACTTTAAGAAGCTTACTGCCAACTGCACGAACAGAGGCAGGGAGGGGAACCTGCAGAGGAACTCAATGTTATATTTTTTAGAAAACTCGTTCATTGTGAATCTTCTAAATCGATTGTTTAAAGTTTTCTTGCCTCCACATTTGATTGACAAAATTTAAACGTTATAAGCTGATCTTACGATGCACCATGGGGTGCGATTTAAGGCAAATCCAAAAAGGGGATTATTTTATTTTAAATCTAAACAGAAAAAGCTTCTTTTGCTCGGACAACTTAAAGAAAATATGCTTTTAGTGAGCGAGACGGTAAGAAGAAGAAGAAAAAAAAATTGGAAAAGCTTGATCCGGCCTGGCTTTTCTTTTTTTCTGCCACTTCTTCACCTCTGCATCCCTGAGCGACTCCTCCGCTGAGCTGAATCCAGTTGAGCTGAGTGGCCATTAGCCCGGCGCTTCACATCGCGTTAACGGTGAAGTGCAAGGTCAACGGCGTTGCAAGGCGAAGGCTATTTTAGTCATGCGTTGAGCCTGTGTGGAGGGCTTCCAAGCGCATGCCTTCATATGCACAAAACAGACTCATAGCACAAACACAGACATGAGTTTTGATGCATTTTGTGCCAGTTGAAGAAGTTTATTCACTTCTGATTTGGTGCTTTTGTGCAAATTACACAACATGTGACGTCCAAACTGACAAATAAACCCTGAATGGATTTCCTCAGCTTTGTTTTTGAGCTCTATTTAAAGTTATCCACCACTTTTAAATACCTTCAGCTGCTTCAAATACTAACAGATGCACGTTTACCTGCTTCAACTGGCCACTTTATGACAGCGACTTTGCTCTTCTTTCAAGGACACAGCATCATATATGTGTGTGTGTGTGTGTGTGTGCCTATTAAAACAGTGTCCTGACTCACACAGGACTTGATTGTCTCGACCGTCGAACCCTCAGCTCTTGATGGACACGTCGGCCTCTGCAGAGATCCGTCTTGTGACCTTTCAGGAGTCTTTATAGCTGCTGGACCACAGCGTGACCCCCCCACCCCCCTCCTCCTCATCCAGTCACATGGCAAACACTGTCAGTCAGCATTGCGTCACACCAGTCGTATCAGCGAGTGAGCGATTGCCTGCTGGAATAATTTCTTGTCATGAAAAAAAAAAAAAAAGCCTCTAATAATGCGGCGCAGATGTCCGGTGACTGCAGTCGTGCGTAATCTGAGCTCATTCGACGCCGGGCGACAGCAGAGATGCGACGGTGCAGCCAGGATCAGGAGAGCGCTGACGGGAAGACAGTTGGCAGGCTGATGGGAAGGACTTGGCTTCTGCGGTTTGTGTCTGCTAAGTCTGATTGTGATCAGTGATCTCAGATGCTTTTTTTTTTTATATGTTCCTGGCCTCGATACTGCATCCTGCATTCAGTTTCAGACAACCGAGTATATACACAAAGGAATATTTTTACTGTTACTGTTTGATTGTTTGAGATCAGACTGACAGGAAGTGCTTGAATTCAATTGTGCTGGAGAGTGGACACGCCGGCTGCAGCTGAGTGTGTTTTTATGGACAGTCCACCTCAAAGGCGACTGACTGGGCTGCAGGATTTTGCAGCTGGATGATCAGTATATAGTGGAAAAATCTAAAAATTATGGAATGAAGCAGGTTAAGAAAAGGAGCTTCATATCTTTTTTAAAATCTTGGATTCGTTTTTGGTTTGATCCTCTTTTTTTTTTGTGTCGTCATTTGAACACTAAAGGTGATCCACATCCGTGCCTGAAATCCTCCTGAAGGCCGACTGAGTTTTTTAAAAGTGACCCCAGCTGTGTGGGGCTGCGTCTGGTTCGAGGGTGGGGGGGGTGGGGGGGGGGGTGGGGCAGACAGACTGAGGGCTCCTGCAGGGCCGTGAGGGGCCAGATTACAGCCTGCCTTTGTTCTGGTGGTGTGGCCAGCAGACCTGCCTGCCTTCCTGCTGCATTAAACTCCCCCCCCCCTCCTTTAACCAGATGGTTCCCATCCAGATGTCCCCCACCACCCTCCCAACACTGCTCTTAACCAGGCCCTCAGGGACAGGAGCTGTCTCCTGTGGCTGATAGATGGCTCCAGGTAGTGCCTCGGCCCTCTGGTTTTTAAAAGTGTGTGTTCAAAGCTCTGTGTATTGTGAAGTGTGTGAGTGTGTAAAGTCTCCAGGAGCTGCCTTGTACCTTTTTTTATCAAGCACCACAGACCTGTGAATTTGAAGACAGCGACTCACTTTTTAAAGCTTTAAATCCAGTGTGGCCAGTTTATATAGTATATACACTTACTGAACAGTAGCAGTGTGTCTGTGTGTGTGTGTGTGTGTGCGCGAACTCACTCAACCTGACGGACCGACTTGTAAACTCACTGCCTGTGATGAAGCCGGCAGTTCTGGGAGAGGAAGCATGCGTTACAGCACCTTTGCTCCAGGCATGTGCGTATTGCTTTTATTCCCGCTCGAATGTGGCTAACACTGCACCGTGCAATGTGTGTGTTAGAGTGTGTGTGTGTGTGTGTGTGTGTGTGTGTGTGCGTGCAGTGCTAACCTCTGCGGTGCCTGTCAGAACGTGTTAGCAGTCAGCTCTCCCAGCAGCAGCAGCGGGAATAGGAGACGTTCACCCACGACCGAGTGTGTCCTTGCTCTTTAAATCACAATGAGACACACAAAAGCTCTCTGCCATCACGGCCGGTTTCTGCAGAGGACGGGTCACTTTTTATTGCACAGCGCTTCACACTGTAGGTCTGTGCATGAGGGAGGCAGTGAACGGTGAAATCAGCTCTCATTCACCTTTTGCAGATGCTAAGTTTTAACACGGCTGCCTGACTTTCTGATTTAGTTCAAACTGAGTACATGTATGTTGATTAAAGCCTCGTTTCTGTGTATAAACATCCTAAATGTTGTGTTCTCATGCTACTTCCTCTGCAGACTCCTTTAAATCCCGGCGTTTTTCTTCCAGCAGCAGAATGAGTCTCACTTTTCATTACATGTGGCTTAACAATAGCCACTGCTTTTACCTCACAGAGCTGTGCACTGGCTAGCTCGTTTGTTGGCTAATCATGTAGCCCACCTCAGGCCCTCACTGTTCCCTGTTAGCACTTCCATCCCCTATAATCCGTATCCTCTGGGCAGCGAAGGCTCTCCGATGCGTTCCCAACATCTGTTGGCTGGATTATCCCCATCTCCTTCTCATTCGCTCTTTCTCTGGAGCGTTCTCGCTTTCCTCTCTCAGGAAGCTCAGCGCAGTGTGCGTTTATCCCTGCAGACAGCTGTACACAGTGTACTCAAAACGCTCTGTGGTCGTACAGTTGACCTGCACAAGGTTCAGCGTCACATCAGTGGTTAAGTTTTTTCCGCTCTGGCTGGCTTCTTTCTGCAGCCCGGGGAACAATTTTCTGCTCTGTATTCAGTCTGTGCTTCTCTTAATCTGTTGTTATTTTGTGTGATTCATGCTCACAGTTTCTTTATAGGTTCTTTCGTGCATAAAATTCTGCCTCTGAGTTATCAAACACTGTATTATCACATGTGAAATGTCCATTAAGATGCACTAAAACATAAAGAATGAAACAAACTTGACATCATGGTTGAACTCCCCTGTTTTCATTTTGAATTATTGTCAGTGTCACTATTGTTTACATGGTTTTATGGTGAAATCTGAATCAAAATAAAAAATATTTGCATCTCTCTTTTGCAAAGACAGTCCAGTTTTATATAAATACCATCTTTTCTTCAGTGAAATGCTTCTTTAAATTTAACTTTTTTTCTCGTTCGACCATAATAAAAATCACTGATGCAAACTTAGATTGACAGTTTATGAATATGATTCCTGTCTAAGTCTTTACATCTTTCAGAGATTTGGGATTCTTGTGATGTTAAGCCTGGAGATTCCCTGTCTGTAATGTTTATTTTCATAGGATGGGAACTTAAATCTCACTTTCACGTCAAATTTCAAACCCTGTTTACATTTCGACATAAAGATCCCTCGCAGACATTCTCTTTGTGGTGAAATGATGCAATTTCTTATCTCTTTATGAATCTGCCGTGATTGTCAACCTGAGTTATGCGGCGTCTTTGTGATCAGCATGACAGATTTAATCGAGTTAAATATGACTTTTTATGTTGGAATGCATCAGTCCATCGAGGCGAACGAATGTGACTTTTATAGCAGAATAAAAGCTCCATAAAATGTGGTGAGGTTATCACATCTCAGATATGATAAAATATGTCTCTTTCTTTTGTGCAAAGATCACGAATAAACGTGACATCATTTGAAAATAATGCGCTGGAAGAAATGTGCTCTTAATCTTCGGCTCTGGCGATGAAAGAAGTCGCCACATTTCATCCGTTTTCTCGCTGCCTTGCTGACTTCACACGACTCCGCCCGGCAGACTTAGCGAACGGCTCGCGACAGGAAATTGATTGTCCAAATGGGCCTGATTCAATCTGAGTCTGTTTACGTGGTGTCACAGCAATGAGACACAGATGAGATTACAGACATTAGAAGTCGCGGTCGGAAAAACGAGGCCATCTGGGATGATGGGAGCAATTGAGCAAACCAGATCTGAGCGAGTGATCTCGTTTATATCTGAACCCGTTAACTGGACTGTTGTTAATCAAACTGGATGTAGTTAAGCTTCATCAATCAACTATTTTAATCGTTCCTTCATCTTTAAAACATGGTTTAAAATCTAATTTTAACCTCTTGTGAAAGTGAAAAGAAATCGAAATTTGCATGTCATGTTTTCTATCTTCTTCGTTTTGGTCTCTAACGCATGAAAAACCGACATGTTACTCATTACCTTTTCTCTCTGTGCTCTGCGGTCGTGATCCACCCTTTGAGCAGTTATTTTAAGTTTTTAAAGAAAACAAATTCAGCTTTTGTTTGTGAGTTTCTGGGGAAGGTTTCGCCTCAGACTTAATTGGTAGCCTCGGTGCATGACAGCAGCATATGGTGTTGCACAGGGAGATTTTTCAGAAATTATGTTTTCCATATCGGTGCGCATCACATGTGGGACTTTAAAACCGTGTTTGTACTGTAAATAGCTTTGTTTTAAAAAAAAAAACTCAATTACAAGTGAGGCAAGGAAGCTGAACAGAAGTCATTTATAGATCTCAGTTTTTTATTTTGAGCGTCTTACATTTTAGATTCTAGTATAAAGTCAGGGTTTCAGCAGGAAAGTGCCATAGAAGTGTACATACAAATCAGACATGTTCTGTTGCAAATCTAATGTCATTTTTCAAGCAAAATATGCAGCTGGAGCCAGAAACTGTTTGGCTTAGCTGAGCATCAAGGTCAAACTCTACCTTTAACCAGTTAAATAATGTATTTCTCATTAAAATTAATTAGCTTCTTCTAATTTTTGCAGGATGACTTGCGACTTCAGGTGGAGGAGGTGATGCTTTTTTGTGAAATAGTGTGGAAAATTATAATTGTGCTTTCTGTGCATGGTTATAATTGAAGCTTTGATACTAAGACTTATAATTTCTAGTTTTATAACAAAAGTGTTGACAGTTTTGGTGCATTTAAAAAAGTGTTGCTGTGTCCTGTAAGCTTAAAATCCAGTTTGATGATTTGAATATTTGACATTTCAATGTTTGTAGCTTTTAAAAGAGGTCCGATGATGCAGAGAGATGCATTTTCTCAAACTTGTAGGAAAATAAAATAAGTTTGATGAAGTTTTTGTCTTACAGCCAAAAAGCAATAACATCTTCACGCTGGGAGCCAATTGAGTTTTAATGATCAGGCTATTTATTCTGACAGGAGACTTTATTGTGTGAAGAAAGCTGCCAGATTCAGCACAAAGAAATCCAAAGATACACAGATTCACCTCAGGAAACAGTGAAATATTTAGCAACATGAAAACAGATAAATATCACCTATATTGAGATATGCACCTTCACTTTTTTAGGAATCCACCTAATAATCTATTTAAACATTTTACTATATATTTTAATGTCTGACTCTTTAGCCGACAGAACAACCTGAAAGGTCAACCTTCTTTCTGCAGAACCAGAGTCCCTGAAGCTCTGAATCATCTACAAAAAAAGCTCTAAGGCGTCTTAATGACTCATTCATCAGCAGAAAATACTTCCAGGGAAAATCGTTCTTCAGAAAAGTGTGTGTTTGGAAAAGATAACAGTAACTGAAGGTTGTTGCCGATGATCATTTCAACCTGTGCTTTTAAACAAACTGCACACGAGTTGGACTCGGTTCGGCTGCGGTGCGATTTGAGTCGAGCGATGTTGTCAGATCGGCATGAAGTCATCGCCGTCGTCATCGTCACGCTGGTTTGCCTCTGTTTTCATGAACATCCCTGAGAATCTGAACCACAATAAAGAGTCCCAATCACCATCTTTGTCCTCTTTCATAAAACATAACTTCACACATGACGCACCTGAACGTGAAGCCTCATCCATCACGTTTCAACAGGTCTTCTGTTGAAATAAAGCCTCGCCGTTCGCCTCCTTCAGTGTCTAAATAAAGTGCAGTCTCATTGAAAGCAAAGCAGGCCGTTGTTGGTAAATGAATGACGGGATGAATGGTGCAGATGTGCCATTGAGGGCTGGTGGATGAATGAACGAAAAAAAGGCCGGGAGCTGCTGCTGGCGGTCTGAGCCTGACAGGTGACGCTCCGGTTTGTGTTTTTATTGTACACACACCTGTTTTCTCCGCCGCTGCCGCTGCTCTATTTTTCTTTTTTTTATGTCTCTGTGCAAACAAAGCTGACAAAGCAGAGAGTTTCAGCGTTTATTCCTGCACCATCTCTTCTTGTTCCTGCAGAAAAGTGGTTATTTGCTTACTCTTTACTTTCAAGTCTCTGTGGTTTCACTTGTTAAACCCTCTAAAGCACCTTTTCCTTAAATTATTCAATCCCAGCTTTTCTTTCTCCTCCTACTGATGATGAAAGGAAAGCTAACGTAGCTAGTAAATACAGGAGCAAAAACGAGATGTAAATGATTTTAAATATATTTTAATTAACTTCAAGGTCACGGAATAAGACAAAAGACAATTACAACCCTTAATTTTGAAGATTATACCTTATTGTATTATTAAATAAGATCCGTTCATCCTAAAAATTAAGATAAGATAAAATAATCCTTTATTAGTCCGACAATGGGGAAATTTGCATTGTTGCAGCAGCAAGTGGACAGTAAAGACATAATGTAAAAGAGCAGCAATAAGAATAAAGAACAATGAATAATAAATACTAAATAAGAACAAGAAATTGAACAATATTTACAAGGGTGATGGTATGAAGCGGTAAGTCTTTGACATTACTGTATATCCTCTAAAAAGAAAGACTTTCTAAACGTTTGGATGTGGACAGATGCTGCGGTTTCCGTACAATTATTCGTCTTTTACTGAATCATTTGTCGAATCATTATGGATAAACTCTGTTTGTTCTGTTCTGATCCATATCCTGCTCTCTGTTGGTGTAATGACCCTGATTTCCTCGTGGGAATCATTAAAGTTTCATTTATCTAATAGACCGTAACAGCTCAGCACACTGTTGCTGCTGCTGCTACTCACGTACGTAACCACAGTTCCGTACGTAGGTGAGTGATTGTGCTCACACTGCAGCCATGCATCTGCAGAAGTTGTGTGAACCGAAAAACTAGAAAAGTCTTACGAACTTTAGTTGAACAGAAATAAGCATGTTATAATCATTGATGATCGGCTATCTTTGCAGAGTTCGGATGCAGTAGCTTGGAGAAAGTTTGATTTAAATGAACGGGCTGAAGTTTCAATCATAAATCCAGTCAAACCAAATGCCATGCAGATTCCAAAACATCTCAAAATAAACCTTCTCATGCATAAAAGCTGCTGCAGTGATAACAGGAGATTCTTGAACAGTTTTAATAGCTAACCCTAGCTATGCTTTCTCTTTTTTTTAAATATTCCTTTTTAACAGCTCGGTTATTTGTTGCTTTATAATCAATCAGAATGAACTTAAACTTGCATCAGCTGATTTTTTTCTGCTCTTTTGGAGGCAGTAGAAACAAGCTTTGCACACAACACTGACATATCTCAACATTTTGAGATAATGCAACTAGTTTGTTTGCAAATAGTTTCTTATTTACACGTCCAACAGTTAAGGAGCAACATTATCTATCATCCTGAGTTGTGGCATCGAAATTTCTGGCTCTTTAGGTGCTAAATGCTCCACTAGCAGGTTGCTAACGGTGTCTGTCTGCTGTTCGCTGCTGTTTGCTGCTGAGCAGGTGGTTTTCAGGTGGGTGTTCAGAGCCGTTTCACTGACAACAGCTGCCTGCTTTTGGCTTCACTGTTAGAGCAATGAGAGCGAACCAAAGCAATAGAGTTGTGGGACGTTGGTGGTTGAAAACACTGCGTGCATGCAAAACGTTTTTGGTTGTTTAAATTTTGCAGAAACTGCACAAGCAGAGTCTTAAAATAGCTTCTGTAGTAGCTAATAGAATAAATTCACCCTCATTTCCTGCACATGTTGCTTGTTGCTGCTGTAAAACTGAGTCTTGGCGTGTTTTTACAATAAGTAAAATGCGATTGCTGATAGGAATTATGGGTAAAACTATATGAAATGCATCTCCTGATGTTCTGCTGTATCACTGCAGCCGCTCACTGTTTCTCCCTCGATGCAACAGATCTGCGGAGAGAAGATGAAAGCGCTCTGCTGCAGCATCCTGCCTCCCTGCCTTCATCTTCTCTCCATCCCACCCACCAACCCCACCACAGCACCAGGGGCACACTGGGAGGCTGGTGGGTTTTTGGGGTTGGGGGTGTTAACAGAGGGAAAAAAAAGGGAGAGCAAAGCAAGAGAGAGGGAGGAGGAGGGGATGAAATCCATGCTTAAATAATACAGAGAGTGAGAGAGTCATTTTCAAGGGAACGAGCTCCCAAGTGCCCCAGTTTCTGGGGTTTAGTGAAATCGAGACGAGGCTGGTGATGCCAACAGATTTTACTCTCCCTCAGTGTTGTCGCTGCAGAAACGACTCCGATTCGAAACGATTCTCCTTCCACATCCACTCGCCCAATCACCCCTTTAGAAGCTTCTTCACCTCGTAAACAGACGACATGAAGGAACTTGTCCGAGTTCCCTCAAAAATTTGACCTCTGTAAAGATCTTTTTGAGGTTTTAAATAGACTTGATCTGCTGCAGCCGTCCAGTTTACCCCTTATTTATCTCGTTCTGAGTCCAGTGCATTGAAATTTTGTTGTATTTACTCACAATGACAATATAAAGGAATCTGAATCTGAATCTTTACTGCTTCATCCCGTAAACACAAAGCAAAGCCTGCTTCAACCCAACAAGGAGGCATTGAGAGGCCTGACATAGGAGCTTTAAAGCCAAAGTTGATGTCATTTTACCCCTTTTTACCAATATTTGAAAAGGACTTTATATATGTTCTAATCTTGATTTAAGCCTAAAACATTTTAAGTCCATTAATACATTAGTTTAGTCCTTTAGATTGATTATTATTGAATTTATGTAGCAAAATTGTGCTTTAAACTATGTAAAAGCTACTATATAGCCATTGATTCAGGCTGATCATTCCCAGGAATCTTGAGTTTTCGTATAAATGTTGACATTTTTTGTGTTTTGTTGTTTTTAAAGGGTCGTTTCACTTTTAAACACAGTAAACACGTGTTAAGTTTGAGCATTATAATAAACTGTATTACAGTATATGCTTTGTGTTGTGTAAAGAGACCGACACGCGCCTGTTTTCTCCACCTCCTCCCATCAGGAACAAGCTCTCAGACCTCCATCTTATCATGTTCATGCTTGTTTACTGTGGTAAGATAAACATAGATGCGATGCTGCTATCGCTGCATCATCGCTGCACGGTTGTTTGTTAACAGCCATTTGGATGATCCCGTGGCTTTGCTGCTGTTTTTATGGTAAATGTGAGTTTTAATTCAAATAAACATCACAGTGTTTTCTCCAGGATTTCTTTCAGACGCAGGGTAAAGGGCTTTTTTGAACCTGGGTGGTGTTTGTGGTGTTCACAGTTTACTTTAAGACTCAAGGGATGAAAATATCTACTAGCCCAGCATGTTTTATACCGGCTAAAATGCATGCATGTAGGTTATGACTCAAGTATTCAGAAAAACACAACATTTCATTAATTTCTGTGACAATTTTGCAGCAGCAGCAGCCTTGTCAGTGTGTGTGTGTGTTTTTGCATCAGGACAGAGAAAAGATAAGATAGAAAGACGTGAATGAAGGAAGATAATGAAGCTTTGGAAGAAAAGGGGAGATTTCGAAGTGGAAGCAGCCACAAAAAGACAAAATAAGGAAAGAAAAAGAAGGACTGAGCTGCTCATTTTTTAAGAAAAACAAAAGCAGTAAAGACAGAAGAAAAAAAAACTATGACTGGCTGCTAAGTTTCCAGAGAAAAACTCCGGCCAATCTTCAGACAGACAAAAAGGAAAAATAAATGCAGTCTCACAGGAAGACCAACCGGTGGCCTCCGATGTTTCCTTCCCTCAACAGACAGAGATAAGACAGGAGGAAATGCCATGCTGCTTTATTGAATTAATTTGCCTAACCTACTGTTACTACAGAGCACTAATTCAACTTCCCCACTCTTCCTTCCCCTGGCACTCTGGTAACATAATATCCCCTCTATGAGCAGAGAGATTGGACGATAATTCCACAAGAACTGCCATTTTGGCTCCATCTCTCATTGAATTATGGCCAGTAAGATGACTCTCACTTGGTTATTTATTTGTATTTCTGGACAATGTAAAATATGGTTTGGACGTGGAAATGGTCAGCTGGAAAACTGACTCGATGGCCAAAATATATACAAATCCACTATGTTTATCTCATAAATATGAAATTTGTGATGAGGGAGAAAGTTTTTCCTCCCAAGGATTTGATCTGAACATAACGAGCTGTGCAGCTTAATGCTGCTATTCTTAGTTTTTAGTCTTAAAACCTACTTTTCAGCCCTGTGAAGGTTTTTCCCATGAAAATGTGAGTTTGAAGGCATCATCTGGGAACTGTAAAAGTCTGAACAAAACTTCATGATGATCCATCGAATATTTGTTGAGATATCACAGTCTAAACGGGAGCACAAAGGTAAAACCCTGATGTTTTCTTCTGCAGTTGCTCTGTTTTGGTGAAACTTTAACGACTATTAAAGGGTTTGCAACAAAATTTAGTTCATGTCTTTGAAATTCATGTCTCTCCTGATGATTTCTGTTTGAATCCTCTCTGCTCAGTAGTGATGAGCAGATGTTTGCATGCTACAAACTAAGACGGAAGCACGACACACATTTATCATCAGCATGTTAGCATGTTAGCATGCTGATGTTTGCATTAAGCTCAGCACCACTGGGCCTTAGCACAGCCTCACAGAGCAGCTAGCATGACTACAGACTGTTCGCTTTGCTCAAGGGCAGCATAACGGTGGAAGGTAAGAGTTATTTATCCGCTGACGTGTCTCAGGTGGTCAAGCAACCAGCCGTCAGCTGCCCTGCTTGTGTCCTTATTGAAAGCACATCTGCACAGATGCTATAAATCTGTCTCTTCTTGAAGTGAAAATGACGTTTATTATTCCCTCATCACTTCCTTCATAACAAACTTTACTGATTCCCATCCAGCTCCTGTGTTTTAGATTGAACCTTAAACATCGACATTATATTTTTGCTGGCAGACTCAAACACACACCGTCAGCACGCCGAAAGATGAGAAACATTACCTGAAAACAGACACATGAAGTAAAAGTGAAGCCCTGTCAGCTGCGAGTCACATGCAGCCCTACAAGCCTCCGTCCTGCAGAGTGTGGATCATCATCTGACTGTGTGAGAGTCGAGGACATTTTGTCTCTTTGAGTCAGTGAAGTGAGAGGATGATGACGGTTTTTGTTGCTGTTGGGTGTGAATTACAGCGACCAGATATGGCAGATTGATGTGATTCTGTGGTGAGAGTGTGATGTGAGGTTCTTGTTATAGAAATTGGGTTTCTGCCCACGACCGAAGATAGAGAATGAGTCTGCAGTTCTGTCTGAAGTGGCAGCCCTTCCCTCTCATCAGTTTTTGGCCTTTCAGACACAACAGTCTTGACGTGACTGATGAGCTTCTTTGTGATGCTCCGTCTCTGTCTCACTGTGGCGTTTTTTTTCTTTTAATGCATCCTATTTTTTTTGCAAAAGTGCTTCATCATTCCTCAAATAACTGATCACTTCAGTATCTCATGATGACTTCTCTTCAGTTTTGCTGCATTGACTGAAAAGTCCTGTTTTAAAAACCTTTTTTAACTGTAAAAAAGTTGAGATTTCCAGCACAAGTTTACCTTCTTTTAGTGTGCAGAAAAAAAAAGGCAAAAATCTTGATGGATAAAGAACTTTATTTTCAGACCAACATGTTTTAGTTCATGGCCTTTTTATAGGGTCTTGATGCTACATGTCCTATGAAACTTTTAGTAACATTTCTTATTACATTAATGTAGCAGAGATTTTAGCTTTTGGGGAGATGAAGAGTCAATGAGCAAACTTTTTTAGCTAAATGTTAAGAGGATACGTTGGAGAAGTTGGCATTTAGAACAACTTTGGGCCTTTGTATTTGTGAATTAACCCAGTCTGGTGGTGCAGCAGAGGCACCGACACACAGGACCTGAAAATAAAACATATGAATTAGTTTCAGCTTTTGTGTCATCTTTTCCTCCTCTGGCTGCGTCATTCAGTCACATGCATATGCAAATCCCAGGTGGATTACTTTCTAATTTGTGACTTTTTGGTGTATTTCTGTAATTTTGCAATAACCGAAGCAACAAAAGATAAAATAATCGCCTCTACTTAAAGTTTTATAGTTGCCCTAAACAACAATGCTTTAACAACACACCTTTACAAATGCAAACACTGTTTGTGCATTGTGTTAATGCAGGGCTGCAAGCTAAAGTAGAGCTTAAACTTACAAGTTTTTGTCTCGTTATTATTGTGTTGTATTTAAAATATGTATGAATGTCTGTAGTTCATGTCTGAGTTACTCTCTGCAGGTGTTAAATGTCAGATGTGACAAAGATGTTTGGTTACAGCCTAAAATTCCTCTTTGTGTATTTTATAAACAGCAGCACTCGGAGCGTGAAGTGCTGATAAGGACATAAAAAGCAAGAATGAGCTCACTGAGGCTGTTAAACTGAGTGAATGAAGTGAATTTAAGATGAGTGAAGTGGAGGAGGAAGAGAAGATGAGAGGAAACGTCTGAGGTTGTAACCAGAGTTTCTTTCCTCTGCGCAGCCACTCGTAAACAAAACACAAGCATGTACACACACATATGTAAATATACTTGAGATCTTTTCATACCACATGGTTTGCATGCAACATAAATTTGCAAAAACTGCTCCTGTCAGGCAGAAAACCTGCAGTATGACCTTAAAGTAGAGCCGCGATTGGTGGATATGTGTTTGTCTTGTTTTTAACTTAAATAAGAGAGAAAGAAAGTATACACAATATTTGTGCAAGATCTCGACAAATGCAGATGTTGCTCATTTTCTCAAACGATGCTTTCTTAAGTTTTAAAATTACCTGAAACAGAAATAAAGTTAAAGTTATTAGCTTCAAATTTTCTGCATCATCACTCAAAGAGTTAAACTGCACATAGTTATGACACAGACTTTATAACTCATCTCCATGTCCTTCAGGCCATGGACTTATCAATCACGATTTTGTTACCGTTTAACGGCAAAAACTGCAAAGTGAGTTGAATCACACATTTTTCAGATGATGTAAAACATATTTAAACTGAGATTTTATTCACAAAATATCTTGTTTAATGCATTTAAAGGTTAACATCGAGCATCTAAAAAACAAAAACTCTGCATTTTACCGCCTCACTTACAGACCACATGACAACATCCAAGCATAAATGCACTGCATAGAGAAACACACACTGATGTATGCACACACAAACACACACACACACACTCCTCCCGCCCAAATCTCTGAAATAATCATCTCTCACTGCAGCTCACACACACACACACACACACACACACTAACACACTGCAACATGTAGGAGTCCAGCTCTCGAGGGATTAACACTTCAACGCACTCAGTCGGGGATTTTCCCACACCACCTCGCACGCTGAGTTACGTTTTCTGTCAGTCACATCGCACAGGGTCGCAGGCTCGCCGCCAGCTACACACACACACACACACACACACACACACTTCCAGAGACCCTCAGGATTTGCCAAACGCTGCAAAAGCTGTGGTGCGTTAGAGCGCTGGATCGAAGCGAAGGTGTTTCGGGGTCGATCGGGTGTCTTAATGTTTGTTGAAAGGTGTTTATTTTTCTTTGAAGGCTTCTTTTTATTGGAGGCTTCATAGCAGAGGTTGAAACACATTTCTTGCTAACAGCTACCCTGGCAGAGGCAGACGCATGAAGCTAGAACATTTATGAGGTTTGGCTGGACTCGCATAGACAATAGTTACGCACACACAAACACAACCTCACACACACACACACACACACACTGCTGCTGCTGCAGAGCAGGTCGTGTAATAAACATTTCATCAGGTGGAGTTAAATACAGACCTTTATCTCTCTGTGGGTTTCCATTCCAGCTGCTTTCATGCACATTTTTAATTTGCGCAGTGGAAAATGCAATGAAATGAAACAGAAAAAAGCTGAAAAATTGCAAGAAATATAAAGTTTGGTTAACGTGGAAAAGTTTGCATATAATAAAAGATAACTTTGTTATAGCAAAAATCTATAAACAATGTTTTAAACATATTTTGAAAAAGACCTTAATTACACAACACCTATCTTTGCATCTGCTGGGTTTAGATCAACGTTGATGTCATGATGTTACTCACTGCTACAAGTCTCCAATCCATCAGAAAGCCTGTAGAATAAAAAACTGAAAAACTGGGGATGTAAGTAGTCACAATGGTTAGATTTGATCCTGAATTATATATTAATTAACCTTTATTTTAATAATCCCATTGAGATTCAAAATCTCTTTTGCAAGTGCCAAGACAGCAGCATAAAAACAAACAAGTTTGAGGACAGTTTGAGGTCAAGTAGTCCTTAATCTTGCTTTTATATGAATGATCACTCTATTGTTGATTATAAACACAACGGGGTACACGTGGATGAAACCAATGGCCATCCATTAAAGGAACATTTAAGCTGTTTTTGTAATATTTGGTTTCTGTTTAGTCCGACAGAACAAGATTGACATCACTCTCATATCTGTTGGGTTAATATAAAGCTTTAGCAGCTAGCAGGTTAGCTTAGCTTAGCATAAAAACGGGAAACAACCTCACTGTGTGATTCTTACGCTCTTTGAAGGGATTCTACACACTAGTTGTTTTCCTGTTTCCAGCCTTTAAGCTAACTTGGCCAGCTGTTGTCTTCATCTACATATTACGCATTCAGTCATTAGGGTCGTATTAATTTTCTCATTCAAGCATAAATAAACAAAATGTTGAAATCTCCCTTCAAAAGACAAAACAATTGACATTTTAATTAGAAATTTCATCCTTTTGAATAAACTAAATTGATGGAAACACATAAAGAAAGTTTCTTAAGCATCTGTGCATCATAATAATTAAAAAAAACAACTTTATTTTTAGTCTTTGTATCCTTTCTTTGTCCTCCTCTCCCTCGTGTGCCTCTCTCCATACCATCCTTCATCACATTCCTCCCCTCCTTCCCCCTTTTATTGTTTTCCTCCCTTTCTCTCCTCATTCTGCCTCACACACGTCTTATGTCTCTCCGTGCCTTCGTCCTCCTCCTCCTCCTCCTCCTCCTCCTTGCTGACAGTGGTACAGGTCTGTTGACAGCCCTTTGCCGTGGAAGGAGGCTTTTATTGGGCCTCTGTGTTCAGCCCTTCCTGAAGCCAATGAGATCCAGATGTGGCCCAGCACTCTAGTGACAGCAGCCATTTATGGAGAAAGCGAGAGAAAGAATGTGTGTGTGTGTGAGAGTGTGTGCGTTTGTGGGAGAGAGTGTGTGAGAAAGATGTGAGTTGTCATCTCCTCAGTGTGGTTTTTAAACTCCTCTTAACATGTGTACAGATGCGTTTCACTGAACTCGACTTTAAATTCAATTTGTTTCAATGTTTATGTGAAGGCATCAAGTGCATTTAAGCACATTTTCTGAATTCTCAAGTGAGTTTTGTGTGACATTTTGGGCTAAAAGTGTTTTTAAAACGTTACAAAAAGGTGATTTTCATGTCGCACCATGCACCCTGTTCATGTCTGCAGATCTTTGTGACCTTGAAACTGATGACAGTTTTGGAAAATGAGGACATTTTTGAAATTCCTCATATCTTCAAAGAGCTGTTTGGGGTTTAAGTTAAGGTTTTAGAGTTAAGGTTAGAATTAGATTCGGTGGGGTGTCTGAATGGCCTGTGGTTTAAGATGAATACCAAATAACCGCACATTTAAATGAAGCCTTTTGTTGTAAAACGGCCCCCTGCCTCTCCTTCAGCATGTGATCCCTGTCTGTCTGCACTGTTACTGACCGGCAAAAAAGTCAAAGTACAACTGAATATTAAATCCTGGTGTTTTTATGTCAGAAAAATATCAGTAATGTTGCAGATTTTGTGCAAATCTTTTAATTTTTTTAGAGGAAACAGCTCAATTATGGAAATTCCAAATCCACTATTTACACGGACATATATTGGAATAAACCATTTTGACAAGGGGCTGAGTTGTCCAATTTTCCGTAAATAGTAGGAGAAGTTGTTCTTCTGTTGTAAACGAATGCACATTTATGGATATTCCTCCTCGAGTCTGTGACTTTAGTGTTTGTTTATGTTCTTCTTTCCCACAAAATGCTCGCTGCTTGCCGTAAAACACCTGCTCTCTGCAAAGGCGAAAATGCGTCACGTAGACGTAGGGCAAACATGCGTATTTAGGATAATTTTACCCCGACTAGGAAGACATGATCGACATGTTGACACCCTTTGGAATTAATATCGGCATAAACCATCCCTCTCATTTGGAATGAAATTTCTTTGCGAATGGGCTGAGAATCTTCCGATAGATGTGTTTGCATGCAGCATTTTTATTCTAATCAGGCTTTTATCCCGATTATTTGTGTCCATATAAACATAGCTACTTTCAGGCGTGAAAAAATATACTTTTTCTTAAATTATTTTCAGAGTTAACAAGCAGATAAGACTCAGTGCAAAGCTCACACGCTCAGTTTTGATGCGAATGTGGCAGCATCCTCACGAGTACAGCAGTGCAGATGTGTGCGCTTGTCATGTGACTTTCCCTCTTTCCTTTTTCCTGCGGTGTGTGTGTGTGTGATGAATTGTAGTGAAAATGCAATGCACTGCAGCGTTGTGTCCTTGCATGTGTGTGTGCGAATGGACTAAAGGGGCCCCATGTTGAAAGGTTGACCCTGACGAAGCCTCAGCAGACAAGAAGGAAGAGCTGTGGATGACTGACGGTGTTACATCCATGCAGGCACATCCTGGATATTTGCAGAAAGGCTCTTCTTCAGGCACACAAAAAACAAAAAAGACTTTGCTGTCTTTGTACAGTATGTTCTCGCTGCAAAGTGCCAATACTTCATCTTACAGCCAAGACAAATCACTATGTGTTTATTTTCTCCTTTGTCATTCACAGTCATATAAACTTGGAAGGGGGATTAGTGTCTCCAGTTTGTTCTTTAACTGATTTTATGTCAATCACTGCCATGAAACACACTTGCAGTCTGCCTTTGGAGTGGTATTTCCCTCCACAGAGGAGTACATTCGATTCCTAGTTGTACTGGAACTCGCACAAGTTCAACCACAAATATTCAAAATAAGCTTCTTCTATTTAACAGCTTTGTCTGTTTCACCCTTTTGCGGATCCGCAGGCCGATATCAGCTGATCGTCAAGTTTTAAGCCTATTTGTGCTCAAATTGGACAATAAACGCTTGGCATGTGCTCAGCTGGACGACGGTCGGCGAGCGAGGTTTGTCAAGTCAAGCGCCGGTCAGTTGACTGTGATGTTAACTCACCACATGAGATCGAACCTCCTTTTCTGAGTGTGTCACCTAATTGCAGAGCAGAATTAGACATTAACTTCACCCACATGGAGAGCCGCGATGAATCCGGTTCTTCCGGAAGCTGAGATGCATGCAGATGATAGATATGATTCATGATAAGGTTAATTTATAGTCTATTTACACTTCTTAATCAAGATTAGTTTTACATAAAAGGGGGGAATTTGGTTTCATAAAGTACATTTGTACTTTACGATCAGATGTTTTTAGCTAAGAAACCTACGCGCTAACACTACGTAACTCTTAGGACTTTCATGTTTCGCCTTTCTAAAAATTCTGTGGATGTATTTTTTTCTCAAAAAATATCTGTTTGTTTTCTATATGATCTTTAATGTTCATCCTGCAGAGATGAGAGTGTCTGTTTATGAGAAGAAACATACGAAATTTTTCCATTTGGAGGTTCGTAGTAAGAAGATATTAATATTAATATTGAAATCATCTTTTAAAAGGTGGATAAACATCTTTGTTTAAATACCAGTGTAGCTTGTAAACAACAGAGGGAATTATTATGTTTTTGGTTGTCAATATTTAAACAGGAGAACATGGTGATGGTCTGTTGTAAAAGTCTGGATGAAGTTCAGAAGTGCTTGAAGGCTGAAGAGTGTGTGTGTGTGTTTGTTGACTCGAAGAAATCAGTGAACATTAGCTTGAGCTTGTGCACATTTCCAGACTTTGTCCAAGTCCTGTATTAAGTTTCTTTGTTCCTCCGTCGGCCAAACGAACTCACCTCCTTCCTACAAACGCTGGCTGTTACAACGAGGCCCCTCCACGGTGACCTGCAGGATTACGTAACTTTACTCCTCCTCCGTACTCACCTCCTTTTTTTCCCTCCCTTGTTTCCTTTTTTCGTAGAAAGGAGGGCTCATCCCATGTGTCTGAAATAAAAGGAAAAAGAAAGAAAGAGAGGAATGAAAGAGAAGACGGAGTCTCGGGAAGAGACAGAGTTAAAAGCCAGTCATAAAGATGAGATGAAGAGAAACAGGAGTTTTTAAGTTTTATTCACATTATTTAGGGCCTTTTGCAAATACAACCAGTAATGGTGCCTTATTTTAATGGATTTTGTAAAAGAGGTTTTGGTAAATTGCAGCACTTTGTGTTCTTGTATTCCTTCTTTCTTTTCTTGTCTTTTTTGTTTGTGAAACTTTTTATCAGTTTAATAAAAGTTCAATGAGGTAGTTGATTGTTGGTAGTAAAAATATAATAAACTGCTGTCAGTTTGGTCTTATATGTTGGTGTATTTTTGTTTTACAGTTATGCTACGATGATACCGAGATTAATCGATTGGTAGATAGACAGATAACTGATCGACAACCATTTTTAAAACCAACTAATTGTCTGACTACATTACCTGTTTTGTACCTCTGTTACAAATAAGACATTATATAACAATGACTTGGTTTAAAAGCTTTTTCCACTTTCTTTTTGAGGACTAAATAATTGATTAGAACAGTAATAAGGGGTTTAAGTGCTTCAGTCCTGGTTTAGGGACCTGCTGAAGTGCATTTTAGTCAGTGATGGATGAATAAAACCACATTTCTTCTTCTTCTTCCGTCCTCCTGCAGAGTTTAAGAGCTTTTGCAACCTCCAGTTACTGCATGAGTCAACGTCCCAGCTGCTGGTGACAAACACCAGTCGGCCCATTTAATTAAACGTCCGCGCACACGTGATAGCAGTTTACAAACTCAGCCTCGAACGGATTAAGGAGGTTGCACACATGAGCACAGTGTTGTCATTTGTCACATCTCTACTGCATGAGAGTGTGTTTTCCAGCTCAACCGCACACTAGAGGAAGGGCTAACAACTCCAAACCACACACACACACACAGAGAAACACACACACACACACTCGCTGTGTTTTTCCAGCCTGCCATGTGAAGCCCAGCTGCACCTGCTAGTGTAGGAATGCGATGTGATGTCATCTCGCCGTGAGCTCATGTGAATGTGAAAGCAGTAAAGCCTCCCCAAAAAAAACCCCAAAAAAACCCTTTGGGTCTAAAAGCACGCTCAGACGGCCTTCTGGGTAAAATCCATACAGCATGAAATCGTTGTGAAAGATCATTTTGGAGGCGTTTTCTTTTGCTGCTCCAGATGCTGTTTGACAGCACAAAGCAAGGAAGGAAGGATGGATGGCGAAGCAGAGAGGCGATGAAATGGACCAAAGTTATGACCTGAACATCAGTTAGTTTCTCCAGCTTTGGATCTGTTTAGTCTTTATGTTTTCTTTAATTTAATTTTCTTCCCGAATGATGTAATTACTGGAAGAATTTTGCATACAGTGAGCCCTGTGAAGTTTTAATTTTGATTTAGCTGGTGTTGAAAAGTAATCAGTAATTTCTGCACTTAAACTGTTCTTTTCCATGCTACTTCTACATGTTAGAAAGAAATTTGACAATTTTAGCCTTATACTTTTTTTTAACCTTCTTTTTTTTAGTATAGTTACATGCTATTTTTTGCATAAAAACATCTGATATACTAATAAAGTATGACATGATACGTTACAACACTATTAATCCACCTGTAAGTATGCAAAGCAGCTAAAATTACTCTATATAGATAAATTACAGCATGGAAATGCTCTTACATGTGTTTGTTGGCCATGAAACTGAATATTTTTTTAATTTTTTTTTTATTTTAAGTACTAAATGCATGACAATCATGATTCTAGAAAATTGGAAATGTTCCTATAAGGACTTTATCATCATTATATAAACTTGTTTCATGCATATCAGTGGTGTAACTCGGCCGTCTGCTCCTGTCATGTTATAGCTGTTTAATGAAGCAGCAAATGGGGTTAACGTGATCTTGAGTGTGTAAGTGATGCCATTTACTGTATCTGCTACCAAAATCTGTCAGCATGTGGTTTCCTCATGGAAAATGTGTGTGTGTGTGTGTGTGTGTGTGTGTGTGTGCGTGTGCGCTAGCTTAACTTACACACACTGTGTAGCTGCACTGTGGTGCATTATTGCCTGGACGCCACAGAAATGGTTTCAGAAATGGTTTCTGGTTTGCTGCTACGATGCTATGAAAGCTAGCAACATCTTGCTCTTTGTAAAATCTATAAATGAAAACTCAACATGGTGTTTACTGAATGAAAATATGTTAAACAATGTTTTTTGATATACATTTAAAGCCAAATGTGTATTTGTATGTTAAATAAGTATTATATCTTTAACATTAAGCTCATTAGTCTTAGCCACAGTAGCACTGGCAGTATAGCTGTTGATTGTAAATAATTTAGGCTAACTGTTGTTTTATGATTGTTGAAATAATTAACTACAAGTTTAACTCGCTATCACAGTGTGTATTTAGCTCAACATTTTCACGTTTTATTGTAAAGTTTTTCAAAAAGATGATGACTGAAACAGGGAAAGAGGCTAACGGAATGAAAGCTAACGTGGCTAAGCTAAAGCAAAGTCACCTGTTTAAAAATGAGTTAAGGCTTATTTGAGTATGTTTGTCAACATAAATGAAGCCCTGACGTATATTAAATCAAAAGCATGTAAAAAAAAAATAGGTAAAAGATTTTGAGTAATATATATTTACACTAAATAAAAAACTCAAGAAACCTGCTAGTAGACTAATACTTAAGTTTAAGGGTTCACCTTACTATTTTCCTGGAAGATTCAAAAAAATAATTTCAGAGATTAGCTAATGTGGTACTGATGAGTAAAAATATTATTCTCCTTGCAAGAAAAGCCAAGTCCGTGTTGTTTTTGTTCATTTAATGGAAAATATAACCTCCACGTCCTGAACTGAATGCTTGCATTTCACATTTTTAATGTTCAGCTGACATAAATTGACTAAAATACTCTCTATTATATTAATTAGTCAAGTGTTGATTTAACAATTCCACACCACCTTGAGGTCAGTTTTTCCTACAATTAAAAATAACAGATTGCATAGCAGTTTCCATAAAACTTCCTGGATATAATTCTTTGGTAACAAAGTGTTTTCAAGCAGTCAACTGCTGTAGTCAATCAGCATGTATTACAGTTGGCCATAGCAAACAGATGGTTCGTTCAACAAGGGACCAGTCAACCAAAAACATCTCAAAATGTGAAGTCTCATCCCACATGGTCTAATGTCAGCTCCCTCACATGATATAAACAAAGGCAGAAACAAAGAAACTGCTGAAACAAGCAGTCAGCATCACCTGGACATCGGTCTGCTGCAGCCAGCATCAATAATTTCAGCCACTCAGCACTCCATGAAAACACAGAAAACTAGCTAATGGAAGTTAGCCAAGCAGAGGTTTTGGCAAGTCTCCACTTATTTTCCATAATCTAGGTCACAAAGTGTTTTTTTGAGAATGTTTTAAGGAAAAAGCTGCAGTTGTACTGGGCAAACAGAAACACAAGGAGAAAGCACAAGGTTATTTGAGCTGATTTCAGCCTCGCTTTAAGGAAGGTCCTGACATGCAAATTAATAGGCTTCAACTTCCATCTTTTCCCCACTACCCCTCAACACTTTACACGCTATTTCCTGTTCTGCAATAACGGCAACACTGCTTGCTTCCTCTGCAGCTGACGAATGGGCTTAATTTTTCTGCAGCGGTGGAGGAAACAACTAGCTAACGTAATGTGACAGCGTGGAAGAGCCCACAGGGGCAGCGCATAGCTGTACATTAGCATACTGATGGTATGAAACCAGTGTTGTCATTTGGCTTTATACACACAAACACACACACAAACACACACACAAACACATAGTCACAGGAGGATTAAGCCTCAGGGTCAGTCACACTTGCTGCAACAAAAAGTCAAACATATGGCCGTGTAAACGTTGTATATCTGATTTGTGTGAGTGGACGCTGTGTCGAGCTGTTTTTAGCACATTTACGTCGGTTATTTTTGGACTCCATATGGCACCGCAGGCTATGCAGCGTGAAGGCCGGGGTTAATTCAGTTTGGATTGAGTTTGGTTTAAAATTTAAATGACAATATAAAAGGGGAAAAAAGCACAAGGTTATTAGTCTTTTAAGTCTGTGGAAGCAGTAAATGAGTTTTTTTCCTTTTAAAGTATTTCTGTCCCTGAATTTTTACTCAAGGCTATAAGGTTTTTTATTTAAAGAGAACAAAAAGGATCAATTTGCTGTGTTTCCTCTTATTAGTTCAGACCAGTGGTTCTCAAACTGTATAAATTAAGTTTACTACATTTTGACTGAATTTGAGAAAAAACGCTCTTCTGAGCTGATGTAAATAAATCTTAATTAAACTCACACACTGAACACCCAACCACTGACTCATATACCAACACCGTGAAATGATTGTAAGCTACTGGGCAACAAGAAAACATCATGATTCAGCCCAAAAAATCCAAAAAAATTGTATGACTATATGAGTTTTTATACCCTTTTTTCCCAGTATTTACCTTAAACTTGATCCTGTCTTTCTCCCAATAACAACATGAGTATTTTAGCTAACATTTTAGGGGTAGCTGATAAGTCCATTGACAAGGGTAGGAGTCGGTTTTAGAAAACACAACACATTTCTTTTTTGTAGCAAAATCCTCCTCCTCCATTTACACACTTAGACCAATGAGTGTTGGGCATATGAATCCCATCTTTAAAAAAACTGGCACCTTTGACCTCCAGAAAGTCGTCCAAATTGGCCGTGACACCATAATTACCGTCAAAATGGCGACCACTGAGCTCCTTCTTCATCCTGGGGTAGATGTTTGGTCTAATGGTGCAAAATCAGGTGTAAATCAGGATGACTTGTTTGTTTTCTGACAACTTGCAGTTTTAAATGATCTAAAACAGAAATACCACAAATGTTAATAACTTCAAACTTTTTGCGTAATCGCTTAAAGAGACAAACTGCTCGTGCATTTAAGAGGAGCCTCATACCTCATGTTAGGCTGCGGACTTATCAATCATAACCGGCAGCAGGCTAACATGAGGTAAACAGTCGCTAACACCTGTCAGTTTTTGATTTTCTGTTTGAATTTAGAAAGATTTACCAGTTCTTTTTTTGGTTTTTACCTTTTTTAAAGGATTTTTTTTGGATTTTTCATTTAAAAGTAGATATTAAAGAAGTGACAAGACAGATTTGTTTTGCTTTCTTTTCATGCACTCTCTTTACTCTCTCTGTGTTTGTCTCACCCTGGTTTATCCATAAACTCGTACGTTCGGCAAACACACATGCACATTCCACGTTAACACACACATGCACACACACACACAGACAGTAATCACCAATTCACAGTGTGTGTTTTCCTGTGCTGTGGTCGCAGCAGGCGTTGACCATGAAGCAGAGTTCACCACTAAATCATCCGGACACTCCCGCCCTGCTCATTAATCTCCTTCACACACATGCACAAACTGCACACAGCATGCGGCATGCGCTCACACATGACACACACGCAGACAGAAACGCATGCATCAGGAGCTCAATCACTTCATGCATCCACTGCGTCCTCCCTGTCTGTCTTCCCTCTGCGTCTTTTCTGCCTGCAGAGGTTTGATTATCATTGACAGTTTCCATTTGAGCCACGCCGTCATTTCAGGAAGTGGATTTTCCTCTAAAACTCAAAAAACTGGAAACATTCTGCCGCAAAAAGGGCTCTTATATTCAGACATGATTGAGGATGAAAGCCCCGTCATTATCATGTAAATTGCAGTTTCGATTTACATTTTGGATTGAAGGAATTCAAGGAGATTTTTTTTTCGCTGCCGGTCCACTTTCGCTCTTTTATTTATAAAGCCTGAGTGGAGCGAAGAGGAAACACATTCGGAATAATCTGAAGGAGAAATGAATAAGAGAATCAAAGGATGGCTGAGCACAGAGAAAAGAGAGAAACCTTCATGCTTTATTTTGTTCCTCTCTTTCTTTTGTCAGCTTGTTTTCCCTGATTGGCTCTTTAAATGTGTGTCAGGTCGGACGAGTTCGCAGTGAATCATCGCGACAGATCAAAGCCTGATTCAGGAGCAGATCTCACTTTCATTAACCGTGTTATTCTGGAGCTGTAACACTCATCCAGCAGCCATAATCAATTATCTGACGCCCACTTCTCCCTCCGTCTCTTCCCCCGTCCTCCTTCCCCTTCTCTCTTTCTCTCTGCTGGTTTTTATTTAGTCATTTATTCTAACTGTAAAATACTGATTGCATCAGCTTAAAATCTCAGCCATGCTTCTGTGAAATCTGGTGTTGCAATATGAAAATATGCTTCTCTGCCTCTTTCAAGGCTCACGGTTTCCTTTTTCATGTTTCTCCTCATGTCCTCCCTTCCTTCTTCTTTCTTTCTTTCTGTAACTCTTTTTTTCCTCTACAACTTAAGTATTTACTCTTTTCTTATTTATCTAATGTTATTTTTATTTGTTTTTCTTTTCATTCCTCATTCCTTTTATCATCTCTGTCCTTCATGATGCTCCATTTTTCTTTCTCCTCAAACCTTCAGCTGCTTTGCTCTCCCGCTATTTTTTCTGCAGCATTTTTGCTTAAGTCTTTATTTTTCATTTTCATTTTCTGTCTTTCGACTTCTCTTGAAACTCTCATCTTGTCTCATCGTCACCTATGACCTTCCTGTAATCTTGTGTTTTCATCTTCTGGTCTCATCTTCTCTTCTTTCCTTGTTCCCTCTCCTGTTTCTCCTCCTTTTCCTGTGTTTTTCCTTTCCTTTCCTCCGCTGTCTTCTTCAGGTTTCTTCTTATTTTCTCTCCCTGTTTTCACTCCTTATAACATCTTCTCTCCTCCTCTCTCTCCTTCTAGTTCCCTCTCACTTTTTTATCTTCTCACTTCCACCACTCCTGTCCTTATGTCTCTCCTTGTTTTTCTTTTCCATGTTTCTTCTTCTCTTATCTTTCTTGTCTTATTCTCTCCTTGTTGTTTCTCCTCTCGTAAACCATCTCCATTGGGACCATCTGACTCCTAATGAGAACCTGAATGAGTCCTTCAGGGGCCTCTTATGATGAACTCCCAATGTGTGTGTGTGTGTGTTTGTGTGTGTGTGTTTGCAGAAATGCCCATGTTCTCCCGCTGTGTCCATTTTCAGCTCAGCAGTGTGTTTGCTTCCATAGGAATTTGGCAGTTTAGTGCATGGTTGACATGTCTGAGAGTGTGTGTGCGTGTGTGTATGTGTGTGTGTGTGTGTGTGTGTGTGTGTGTGTGCGTGTGTGTGTTGTGGGCCCCTTCTTGAGCCTCTTGACCTCTGGTACAGTGTTACTGTGATTGGTAGCTTTTCCTCCTCACACATTTTTTCACTCACATTTTTTTTTTATTTTTTCCACTCTGGAGTTCAGTTTCCATAATAATGTTTTCATGTAGATTTTTACATTTTTAAGACTTTACAGACCTGAAAAACGTCTTTTTTACACTTTAACTTTGCTGCTACACTTTATCACTCAGCGTTTACAAAATCAAGTTGTTGTCAGACGAGTTTAAAGGATGTCGCCTCCTGCTTTTTACTTTTGTTTGTTGTGAATAAAAGGAGGAAAACTGAACAGTTGTACCTGTCGGATGTCACCTGTCTACTTGTTGATTTGTCGACCTGAAACTGACCCTCCTGTTTTCCCATCAGGCCTTTGGGAACGCTAAGACGGCCCACAACAACAACTCAAGTCGTTTCGGCAAGTTCATCCAGGTCAACTACCAGGAGAGTGGCACCGTCAGGGGGTGAGACACACACACACACACACACACACACACACAGGTACATGATTCACAATTTAATTAGTTAAAAGTGATTATTTAATAATGACTT
>JAPZDY010000023.1:21524329-21536823 GCA_029783645.1 Ctenochaetus hawaiiensis
CACACATGCTTGTACCGACTCACGAGAAGTTACACAGACTTTTCTTTAATTAACAAGTGACTAAAAATACTAATCACAACTTTGACCACTGACCCAAAAATCAGCTGTTTTCCATCAGAGGACGAGGCTCCAGTTATCCCCAGTTAACTGGTCCAAGTGTAAAAGCCCCTACACACACACGCACACACACACACACACACACACACACACCAAGGATAGCAGCAACAGCTGTTCGGCCCAATCCCATAATCCCTGTGGATGAAGGAGATGTGTGTGCGGTGACATCTGCTTCTCCCAGTGTGGCCCTCCCGTCATCACTGGTTTGACTGGGGCCAAGTTTAGGGTCTCTGCAGACTCGCATGCAAGGCCACATAGTTTGTGCTGTACAGTGTGTGTGTGTGTGTGTGTGTGTGTGTGTTTGTGTGTGTGTGTGTGTGAGGACAGGGAGCTGCGTTTGCATGCTGATCGTAGTCGGCTTTGTGTGTTAAAAAGCAGCAAAAGTTATTTCAAACAACAGTTGAGCAGATTCAGGGGTCAGTTTGTGATGATGATGTTGATAAAATTCTGATAAATTTTTTAGGAAAGTAAATGAAGAAATTGTTTGTACTGTAGATAAAATAATCAATCGGGAATGTTTGATAAATTGAGTCACATTGATGCGAAAATCCTGTTCATCAAATGCTGCCAAAAGTTGATTTACGACATTTCCAGTCGTGGTTTATTAAAACCAGAGATGTCAAAGAAAAAAAATGACCTTGACTCTCATTTATCTACATGTAAACAAATATATGCTGTTTGCTGGTAAATCCTCTTGTTGTCCAGCTGTCAGTTGTTATCAAACACTGATATACAAAGTATTTAACATAATCCTAATGGAGTTCAATGTTTCATATTTCTGCATTATTTTCTTCAAATAAATGATCAAAACATCCCTTTTGGTTAAAGTCAGCCTCAATAAAAGCTTCTCTAGTAGATTTTTTTTAATGTCTCCAAGGACACCTGAGTTTATGATGCAGAGGAACCTTTCAAATTAAAGGTCAGTTCAAGCAAGTAAACATTTTTTTTGAGTCTCCGGTGACTCATGAAAAGTCTGAGAAAGTTCAGTTTAACACTTTAAGAAACATCAGCTTCGACTTTTTAACAGACGTTTTGTAAAATGTTGGTTTCTGAGTATTTGGAGTCTGATTCATACGAGGAACTTTAACCTTGATATCTCAGCTTCCTCTGCTTAGATTTTACCAATTATTTTTAATTTCCCATGAGTCCTACAACTCAATAAAATGTTGTTTTGAACTGGACTATCGCTGCATGTTAGTTTTTCTTCAAAATAAGACCACAAGTTATATTTTCTTGAGGAATCCCAATGAATTGTTTGTATTTATTTCCCTCCAACAGCTCACAACACATCTGTCTGACATTAAAATTATACATAATGAGCTCTTATATGTCACATGAGTTCTTAAACAACACATAACATTAAAAACCCTGATCTGGACCATGTGTGTGTTTGCTTCTCATCAGGTCAAAGAGGAGATGCTGCTGGAGGCGCTGACGACCAGGAAGACGGTGACCGTCGGCGAGAGGCTCATCGTTCCTTACAAACTGGCTGAGGTGACCACAACATGACACACACACAGCATCACATCAAGATATGACACACAGACAGACTCTGAGATTACAGTGATGACCTTTTACTGATCATCTGAAGCTCGTGTGGACTCATTTCTCCACCACACATCGAACAAAACACTAAACATGAGACTTTAACACATTTTTATGGTTTTCATCTTTGCTGCTGAAGGTCAAAAGTCCTGTGCAGGAGCTGCATCTATCTTTAAATGCGATTACTATGATGTTAAGTGAATTCTTACGGTTGCATCTTATGAGTTTTTCTGAACTCTTCTGCTGATGCGTGAATGTATTTTCTTGACTTTGTTCGAGTTGTGTATTTTTCTGTATTTGATTGTTTCTATGCAGTTTTGTCGTGAACTTTAACTTGTTACTCTGCTGCCAGTTCACCATTAAAAAAGAGGTTTTATCTCACCTGTTTTTTTATTTTTATGTGGTTAAATTAAGGTTAAAGTAACGTAAAAAAAAGTCAGGCTGTGGCATGAAGAAGTGGCCGTCAGTCTGGAGAAACTTTACTGCGGCATGTTGGCTGTTTTGTCATGAAGTGCGTCAGCTGCGGGGGGAGATTCTGTGTTTGTGTTTGCATGCTTCGGAGCATATCCGAGGAGTTTGTTGTGGCACTTCCTCCGGCCCCCGCCGCTCCTTTTTTCTGATAGGAGTCTCTTCCTCTGCAACTTCCTGTTTCCTGTCGAGTCAAGGAATAGTGCAACTTAACCCTCTGGACCCAGTCTGCAAAAACGTACCTCCAGGATGCTTCAGCTGACCTACATAGACTCCTCTGATGTCTGTGATTGTGCCAGCGAGTATTAATATTCAGTGGTTTTTAGTTTATCTCTGCGTCCCCGAAGCCTTTGATGGCTCAGCGTGGAATTGAATTCGGTCCAGCTCTCTGCTCATGTCTGCAGGGCCTTTTCTCCGAGGAAGGAAATGCTACTCATAGATGGTCTATTACTCTGCTTGGCTCCGCCCCCCAACCCCCACCTCCGTCTGATCTACGGGTTAGTTTAGCCCAACAATGGTTGCTTCTGCTTCTCACACGCCCCCCCATCTCTGCAGTCATGTGGTCTGGTCTCAGGAATGTGCAACCTCCACTGGAATATACAGTACAGAAGCCAAAAGCCAGATCCTGAATCCGTCTCTGTTTGTGTGTGTCTCTCTCTCTCTTTCCCCTTCACTTTCAAAATGTTTCAAACACATAAAATTCCCTTTTTTTTTGCAACAGAAGCTCAGACAAGATGATCAGAAGCTCAATCTTGGACAAGAGCTGCAGCTACGATAAAACCAAACCCTGTCCCGGAGCTCTTCTGGTGTCTTGCCATGAAAGTTCCCTCCTGTCCTTCATGAGATCAACTTATCTTGAAAGCAGCGAGTGTCAAATGGAAATAGAAAGATTGGAAGAAAATGAGAGAGAAGCCTTTTATCCTCTGAAAGTCCCTCATTGTCAGGAAAGAAGGATGAAAAAAACATAGAATAGCATAACTGGAAAACCCCAGATGTGTTTTCTAAGAGGAGAAAAAAATTCTTCTCATCTGTCATCATATAGCTGTATCATTAACCATGTGATAACTGATTTCTTTGGATATTTAACGGCAGCAAAAACAAGCACAGCTCTTAAAAACCTTGAGTGTCATGTGCAAAAATTACAAATACTTTTTTAAATATGTATTTTACTGCTGGAAAGACGATCTTTTTTTTCAATGCAGAAAAAAGATAAAATATTTTTAAATTGGTGCTGCGTGAACAGAATGAACAGGACAGGAAGTGGACAGAGGAGCATCCGTTTGATAAAAAAAAACATAGAAAAACTACAGCAACCATAATGCACTGGGTCACACCAGAGCAATAAAAGCTCCTACTGACAGGTAGTAAACTGTGAGGTGGGCAATGCTTGGTTTTGGCTCATCCCTTTTGAAAGAGGAAACAACATGGCTGCCGGCTGTTTGGCCAGTTTGATCTGACTTTGGTGTTTTGTTTGTCTCTTTATTTGACTTCTATACTCTTTATGCCTTAAAAAGGAATATAAAAATGATGAAGTACATTGTGTAGTTAAAAAAAAAAAGCCTTAGAGCCAGAAAAGAGTCTGCTGGATGAAGTGTGAGGGGCTTAAAGTTCAGGTGACACAAATGGAAATTTACCCTTTTTCACTTGCTTACATTACCCACATTGTAATGATGCAATCTTGTTGAAAAATAGACAGAGTTTCCCTTTAACCAGCTAGTTGTTAACTTTGTCTGTCTGTAGTTTGGTGCTGTGCAGGTGGAATAAAGTGAGTTTGATGAAATATTTCTGCATAATTCACCTCAAAACAACACACAGTATATGAGATCAGTGCGAGTGAAGCAAATAAGTGAAGCTAAGGGCTGTAAAACCAAAACAAATGAGCTAAAAGTTGCTGAAAGTCAGGCATTTATTATCTGTGGGTTTGTTTCTTTGCACTACAAGGGATCCTTTTCACACACATGTAGTCTTATGATCCAATAATGTTACCAAAATACTAATTATAGATGCTTTAAGTTAAGCTAGCAGACGTTGAGGTAAGTAAAACCATCATGTACACCCACAAACAGCCTCACTCGCCACCAGCACTGATCTTAACGAACCAAAACCAAATTCTAACATTAACTTAAATAAAGTCTCTACTCTTAAACATTTATTTGAAGACGTGAGCATCAACGACATCTTCACTCTCTAAAAATGTCTTAATTCTCTGCATCTCACTTTCAATTTCATTCGCACAAAGATGGACGCGCAAGACCTCAAACAAACACCACGCGGGTCGTGAAAGTGAAACCCGGCCCTGATGTGACTGATGGCCGTGGGAGCGAGATGAAGCCACCTGTGGAATCAATAACACGCCTGTTTTTTTTTTTTATACAAAGGAAAAGTTAGAGGAACAAAAGAAAAGAAAAAAACCTGGCAGATCTCTGCTGGTTCTTCTCAGAAATGATTTCTTCCTGCTTGGATGAGAAAAAGTGTGCGAGGCAGCTGTCCCATCCACCCACAGCTGAGATCGGTTTGGCGAAGCGTCTGACCTGCTGAACCTCGCGGTGCTGCGGAGGTTGAGTCAGGTGGAATGCTATTGTGAATTGCTCGGTTTGAGATCCAGAGTCATAATGAAAGTAATCATGAAGGAGGGGGAAACTGTGCTTGGAAACCTCTGAGGAGGTCAAAATCTGGAGCTGATTTGTTCGTGCCTTTCATTTTTGCTCAAAATGTGTCTCAGTGGCTTGTTTTAGTGACTCGGCTGAACGTGTCGTGAGTTTTAAATCCAGTTTGATGTCCTTTTTCACGCCTCCCCTGTTTTTCTCGTTATGTTCTGTTAAGAGCTCAATCAGTCAAACTAACAGGCTTCACAAAAGACATGAGGGAACAACATTTCTTATCAATGAGGCAACTTGGTTCTTATGTTTTAAGATATTAACCAGGCAATGTCTATTAAAAACAGTTTCCCTCTTTCTTATTTCGCAAAAAAAGGCCCCAAATCATACAGAGTGAATAAAAAAGGCACATTATTACATTATTTTAACAGATGTTTTGTTACATCATGGAAGGAGAATCTGCTCTTTTCATGTAAGAAGAGTCTTATGTTCTTACACTCAATGTGATGTTATCAACTTCATCTGCTAAGATAAAAAACAAAATAATGACAAAAAATTAAAACCAGGATTTTTATAAAAAAGATTTTTTATTATCAAGTAGCTAGTAGGAAGGTAAAGTAGGATAATTTGCATAATTTGAAGGTATGTCTTAGCAATCTTCAGTCATGGCTAATCAAATTAGCTTATGATGTAGTTTTGAAAGACCAGACCAGCACCACAAGCAAAACTTTCTGCAGGAGGAAGCTGATTTACTCGTCTGGGAGCTTCGGGCTCGTAATCACAGAATTCATTGTATTGCGAGTAGATCTCCGTGGGGAGATGATGTAAAATTAGCTTTGTAAGATGTAACTTACATTACAAATGCACCACCCCCTTCTGTAATGTGAACTTCTGCATGGAGGGTTTTGGGGGACGCTGTGGTTGATGGATCGGGTAATGCATTTGAAATGTGGGAAATCAAACTAAAACTTAATATTTCATCAATAATTAAATGTCAGTGAACAAAGAATACTCATTGAAGTTACTGAAATCAGGTGCTGGAATGATGTTGAGGAGAGAGTTTAAGTAGGTAAACTGTGCACACTCGAAGCTGCCAGTGCAATTCATTTATAAAACTGATCAAGAGCAACGTGCTAAATAAATAATAATACAATAAATGTATTGCATCATGTGAAAATCAAGCCCGTAGTTCGGCTTTATACAGTTTTGTGTCAGTCTGCTTTGCTCAGTTTTGTTTCTTTTAAACTAAACAGAAATAGAAATATAACCAGTGATGAAGGCGATAACAATAAATGCAGTCCAGAAATCCACACAAACCAAAGTTCTGCCAGAGTTCAGCCTCTGTAGGACATTTTTAAGGTATTATTGATAAACATTTACTGTAAAACTGTGGGGAATTCCAGCCTTTAGCCAACCATGCTGTGTGCAAGTGGTCGCAACGCCTGTGGTTCAGCTCAAGTTTAGAGACTCAGTTTATTTCAGGCCGGGCCTACAGAAGTGAGAATAAAGAAGTGAGTGTGTGCATGTGTGTGCGTATGTGTGCACGTTGGTGTGAGTTAAGATAAGGTGTGCTGCAAGAATTTGAAATTTTTGATGTAGCCGCAGATAATGTGAGTCCACCACTTCCTTCTTCCTGTTAAAAGACAGACATGAGGAAGTGAAGGGGGAGCAATCAGACCCTCATTCATACATTTACGTGCTTAAAACAGTTTACTTTCATGTTACAAACTGTTTCAAAGTTGCTAAAGTCTCATAATTAGGGTGTAATCTTAAATGTTTCACATGGATGCATTTAGAGACATGCACATATATGAACATTTAGAGAACAACAACAACATGAATGCAAATTAAAAACATATGCAGGTTGGCATGTTGTGGTAAAACATGAACACACACACACACACACACACACACACACACACACACATATACACACACAAAACATCCTGCAGCGAGGAAGCTAGCAGGCCACGTGCAGTGTGAGCTCATGCTGGTGTTTCACACCTCCTGTGGTGTTTTCAGGAGAAAGAAAGAAAGAAAGATGGAGAAAGAAAGAGAACAACTTCCCTTCTGCAGAGCTTCATAATTACAAACACCAGATCAGACCTGCTTTAACAGCTCGGACGGTTACAGCTTACACAAGTCTCTGATAAAGTTCTGCTAATTGCCTGTTTCTTGGGTGGCCTGTCAGTAAAAACATTTTCAACCCGTTTGCTTACAGCCCTGCTCCCTCCTTGTTTGTTTCTGGTCCCATTGTGGTGAATAATTAAATTACATGGCAAACACGGAGACAATGCATGCTCACTGAGCATGTCAAATGTTTGCATCACATCTGCCAGCCTCCCCCCCCCCGGAGTTCCTGCTGAAGCATTTAAATCGTGGTTCTCTTTCAAATATTGTATTATTCATAACAATCTTACATAACTTTGTGGGGACGTCACAGGCCCGCGTACTAAAAATATCATAAACGATCAATAATGCAAAAGTGAAGAGGCAGCTTTTAAAAAGCCAGTTTTTGCTTCATCACGGCTCCTGGCTGCATGCGGCCGCAGCATGTGGCGACAGCATCCACCTCGAGGCTTAATCAGGTTCACATCGTCCCTCCAAAGGCATCTGAGAAAAGGAGGGATGATTGTAGTATTTATATAACTAATTTAATGCCTTATTCTTTATTTAGTCCTTAATTCCTTGTAGTGAGTCTCTGTGTGTTTGTTTATTGTTTTTAGGAAGCTTCAGACCAACCTCCTCTGGCATATTTAGTTTGTTTTGAGCTTGTGGGTTTTTGTCTTTTGTGTTGGTTCCCTCTGAGCCAGTGATGTAACACGGTATTTTGAGTCTGATCTTTATTTAACCATGCAAACAAACTCCAAGTATAAGTTCACACTTTTTCAAGTCTGTCTGAAAGCAAGAGTCAGGTGCTCGTATGTACACTGAAACAGGATTTTGCACGTTATAATCATGCCTCTTGTTCATACTGACCGTTAAAACACACATCCACAAATCACGTTGAGTGTTGGTGATGAGGTAGAAATTTATAGTTCCTCCATGTGGAAATATATTCCAGAGTTTTGCTGCACTTCATTTGTAGCTTCAGCAGTCAGAGTTTGACACATCAAACGTTCATCCAACAGTCTTTTTAACTACAAAACTCCCTCTCTGCTACAAATCCTCCACCTCTGCTCAACTGCTGAAATAAAAAAAGGTAAATTTGAACAACAAACACTGTAGTATGTTTAAAAAAATCCATTTCTCTGATTGGTACACGCCTTTCTGACTTGCAGAAATGGACGCTGAAAGACCACAACACCAAACCTATTTACATCAACATAAAAATATCTGAGAGCTGAGCTGGAACAATGTGTGCATGTGTAGCATTTTTGCATATTTGCATCTTTGAATTTCTAAACTTTTGCGACTCTACACGTTCACTCCAGCATGTATATACAGAGAAGATGGAGATACAGCGCCACGATGGTAATATTTTACATAAACTATGCAAGATAACATGGTTAGACTCCTCTTTGGACAACCAGCGTGACATAATCAAAATAAAACATCCTGTCTATTCAAAAACTGTCGGTTGACCAAGAGACTCTGAGGCCAAATTTGCACCCAACAGGTTAACCACTCGTGTTTAATGAAACATAGTGGTGAAATACAAACCCTGTCAGAAAGTAAATTTTGCATATTTATTTTTACCCAACGCTGGATGTCACAAATACAGAAGTTCGACTCTCGTCCCTTATTTGTTTTCAATCTGTGTTAAATTAAATCTCCTCTGATTTGATTACAATGAACGGGGTCTTGAGGTTTGTGTAATAATGCACGACTCCGTCGGAGTTCCTGGCATGAAACGATTGACCTAGTTGAGGCAGATTTATTTTGTATTGTTCCACTCCTCTTTTAATCAAAACACTTCTCGCTGCCAGAGAACGTGCTCTGGTGTCCAAGTCTGCTTATGTTAGCTTAGCACGCATTTCATTACGTCTAAGGGGGAAATGATCAAGACAGCATAGTTGCTCTTTGGCTTAATAATGGCTCCACTTGGCAGCGTTGTTTTTATGGATTACAAATTGATCCATAAAAGAAAGATCCAAACAGTGATATGCAGATCTGGAGGCACTTAAGAGTCTGACTGACTGAAAACACCTCCAGTAATGTACCTTTTCGCACAGCAGGACGACCAATCATAAAAACAGTAACTTGGAGCTTTAACACAAGTCAGTTTATTATATTGTATCATATGTTATATTAATACAGTTGTCTCAATGCAGTTTCTGAAGGTTTTTTCTAAAATACCGTTTCAGGTATGGGCAGGTTCATGAGTATGTGCCTGATCCAACTCTGTCTAATTTATTTATTAGAAATTGGAGGCTGCTTTTTCTCAGCAGTGTTTTGTGCACCTGAATGCAACTTGCATCTCCAACCACATCCATAACATAGATTAATTAGTTCTATACAAAAGATAATGTTAGTAACAGTATACATCTGTACTGCACAGATACCTGATTAGTATTTGTAATGGTCTGATACACAAAGTTTAAATGTTTCTTTGAAAGGACTAAATGTGAGGAAGCTTTCAGTTAGCTTCACTTAGCATCAAGGCTAACTTGGTTATATAGAAAGGTAGAAAAAACATCTGCAGCTAAGCTAACCCTTTTTTAAATATGTTTTAAATTATGTTAAATTGAATTAAACTTAATGAAACAAGTGAGTTTGTAATATTTAGAGGTGTTAGTAAGCAGATTTTCTACTAACTTTATTCAGCACCAGGCTAGCTGTTTCCCCTGTTTCCTGTCTTAGTGCTAAGCTAACTGCCTCCTGACATAGCTTCATAGTTAGCACACAGGTATTAGATTGGTGTTGATCTAATTCTGCTAAGAAAGACAACAAGCTATAGACACTGAAAAAGTTCAAGATTTTAAACTGACTTCTAATCAGTGAGATGTTTCAAAAGGCTAATATCATTTTTTTGCATTATCAGTTCATGATTTTGCCAATCAGATAATAGAAAATAGTTTAAAAAATCTCTCACAGTCGTCTTCGAATTACTTTGTCCAACCTGCAGTTCAGAAACAGGATAATTTAATTCAACAGAAAAACATTTGGCTGTTTTTCTTGCTTGATACTGAGTTAATGATTGTAGACTATTAATTTCCTGTCAAGCAGTTGATCGATAGTCTGACGATAATTTCAGCAATGCTGTGAAACTGGATTTCTGCAGTGACCTGATCCAAATTATTGACTATCTCAGTGAATTTGAAACACCATCCATTGATTAATTGTTCACCGCAGCGCTTCTGGCCGTCCACCTCTGCTTTCCCTTGTGGTTTCCAGATCTTTGTGTCGGTCAGTCCCGTCAGATGACTCAGCAGCAGCAGTTCATTAGACCTTTTCACTGCCCCTTTACACACTTAATATGACACTGATCTACTTCCAGAGGACAGAAAAGAGACATTAACATCCAGTTCGTCTTGTTGCTGCTGCAGTTGTCAGGTGTTTTGGCTCGATTCGGTGAATTTGGCGGGTTTCTATCTTATTTCTAACACAAACAAAGACAAACAAAATAAATTAGTTGGAAAAAAGGATGGAAGTGTTTATCTGGTTGCATAAGTGTTCTCTATGTAACCGTTCAACACATGTGGGACGCCACAACAACACCATCACCACTCTGAAACAAACAATTTTGCAGAAAAAGGCGTTAACTTCAGTCAAGCTATGTGTGGGAAACACAAAGTATTTGTTTGTGTTTAAGATGAAGAAAACCTTTTTTTTTTTTTTTATCATGGAAGAACTGACATGCTCTGTGTGTGTGTGTGTGTTTTGTTTGTGTTTTTGTTTGTTTGTAGGCCGGCACGGTGAGGGACTCCATGGCCAAGTCACTGTACAGTGCGTTGTTTGACTGGATTGTGTTCAGGACCAACCACGCACTGCTGAACAACAAAGACCTGGAGGACAATGCAAAGGTAGGAACGACAACACACAGAGACCTTCAAAAATATCTGATGTACTTACACACTGAAACACACTCAGGGCCATTTCACACCTGAAAGTCCGGAACCAAGGTCTCAACGAAGGTTCGTGTTTTTGTGACATTGTGTACATTTGGTCCGCTTTGTTTCCGTTTCACACTGCAATTATGCAAATGAACTAACAGACTTCACATGACAAACCTACGTCACATCATTATCAAGTGCGTGGGTTGCGTGTCTCCATATTTCACATTGATTGGTTTGTTGTCGGGCAGGCGTCTGGCGTCAGTGTGTTGAAAATGCCTTGTTTCGTAGCTTGATTGTAGCTTGATTGTAGCTTTATGAGTTTTTTCTAGTTGGCCCTTAATAAACTTAGGGCCAATTGTTAAAAAAGGCATCTGGCCTTCTCCTCCCCTCATGTAGTTTTTGGACTCATTTTTTGTTTTGGTAACGGTTATGCCTTTTTCCATATAGCCTGCCGTAACTTCCTGTCATTGGTACGAAGGTCTGAGGGTCCGAAACTTTGCTTTCACACTGGACATGAACCGAGCCATGGTTCAGTTTGATCCGTAACTGAGACCACCTCTTTTAGTCGAACCATGGTTTAGCCATTTGGTCCAGATCATGGACCAGTGGAGCTTTCACACCTGCTATTTTGGTACGGATCAAACTGAAAAGTCCGGACCAAAGGAGGCAGGTGTGAAAGCGCCCTTACTGAAACCTGTGACATAAGTGACAAATTGGCCTCCTGTGATCAGTTTGAAAGTGTATGAAACAATTTCAGGTCCATTTTCCACTTTATAAGCTCTAATCTGTTCTGTTTTTGCTCTTTGTGAGCATCAAAACTCCCAGCTTCACTTTCAGCGTTAGAACAACAAAAACACATCTGATCTGACATGTTGCATCATGGGTAACCTTCTGTTAAATTCATGTATATAGAACTTTATCATACCGGATATTTTTACCTGTGTAGATAATGTCTTTATAAAAGGCTGCATACCATTTAGCTTGATCCAAAGACAGGTCAACTGGTTTAAAATACTGATGGTGGAGAAAAATTTACATCCTATTATATCACCTCTTTGTCCTGTTTATTTCGTCCTATTGTTCTTTTTGTTGTTCTTCATTTCTCTGACTCATGCTCCCCACCCTGCTGTCTGTCTACCAGTCTGTCTGTCTGTCTGTCTGTCTGTCTGTCTGTCTGTCAGGGTTTGTTCTCTTCTTTCTGGCTTCCTCCACTGTCAGAGGCAGGGAGCAGTGTGATATGAAAATTATACTTTGTGTGTTTTTACATGTGTGTGTATCTGTATGTGTGTGTGTTTCTGTGTGCGTGTGCGTGTGCGTGTGCGTGTGCGTGTGCGTGTGCGTGTGTGTGTGTGTTGGAGTGGCAGCTGGCAAGTCAGACCCTGGGAGGCATCTAAAGGATTAGAAAACAGATCATTCTCCCTGCATGTGTGTGTTTGCAGTTTGCATGTGTGTGTTTTCCATGTGTGTGTTTGTGTGTGTATGGGTGTGTGTGTGTGCGCATGCGTGTGCATATATGTGTGTGTGTGCGTGTGCTTGCCAAGAACATTTGGGCAGATGGCATCAAGTTCCCCTTAGCTCAGTTTACCCCCTTCGGTCCTTGGCTGTCCCAGTGCGATATGAATGTGTGTGTTTTTGTATGTGTGTGTGGTGTGTGTGTGAGCGTATGTGCTTCCCTTGGCAGTGACATCATCTGTGTGTGTGTGTGTGTGTGTTTGCCCTCCCTCGATGCTGTCGGGGGGGTCGATGAGGTTGCACTTTCCCTCAAGGT
>JAPZDY010000023.1:21538500-21555186 GCA_029783645.1 Ctenochaetus hawaiiensis
TCCTTCATACGTCAAAGGGGTTAAAATGGATGATTTCCTCTTCACTGGAGAGCTTTGAAAGCAGATTTAACACACAGAGAGGAGCTGATTTTGTACTGCTAGTTTTCTGAGATCTTCATTTTTTGTTTTTGATCTGTAGCTGTTTTACTCTGCTTGGCCATGTGCTTCATGTAATGCTAACTTAGCTAATTTAGATTTATATGAGAATGTCAACAGTCAACAATAAGTCAAAAAGAAATTAATATAAGGTGTTTTTGCTCTTATAAGGGGAAAAAATGTACAATTAAAGGTACAAAAATTGCCTCTCTATGCGCCCAACATGACCTTAGTTATATTTGTATCTAACATAATGCTCACATATGTAATGCATATGTATATGCTCGCTGCATATGCTATGACTAAGCAGCATGCAACTTTAAGTAGCAAAAATGTTCTCATGCATCTTTAAGCTAAAGTGTTTTATTTTTACTGGTTTTATTCTTTAGCTCAGTGGCATCAGATTAACACTGTCAGCCTTTTGCTTACATAAGCGACCAGAATATTCCCATGTATGACTGCTTTGTGTGGGACGGCCACGTCCCCCCTGACATTACAGTGGAGGCAGCTGTAATTATGTAGCTAGGCTAAGTTAGCATGCACATCCATTACAGTAAAAGGTCAGAGGAAGAGTGCTGAGCAACCAGAACAGGCTGACAGGCTGCGTTAGAGTGCAGGAGTCCAACAGAGCTGCATGTTTCCTGACAGCTAAATGCACTTTTAGCTTTTTATAGGTTCTTAACAGTTTTTGTTTCTTCTGGCTGGGTTTGTTAGTTTGTTTTTGTTTACTCTCTCCGCCTCTGAATGTTGTTGTTTTTTTCTCCCTTCTTGTGTAATTTCATCACCGTTTCTCTGCGCTGCAGCTGCTGTGGTGATCAGAGTGATTTCAGCTCCGGCTTCATTACTTTCCTCCCTCTTTCTTTTACTCCAAAGGACCATTGCTAAACCACTAATCCCTTACCAGCTATATTATGTATTCATTATGCTCATTTAATCAGATGCCAACTGCCAAACCACTTAATATTTCGTAGGCATGTTTTATTTTTCCCCAAATCGTATCCATAGAACAAGCAAGAGAGCACTGAGTGGGAAATAAAAGAGAGTGAGAGACGTTTTTGGGGAGATAATGAGCCTCAATCAGTTGGACTTTGTCTCCGTAGCTGTTGGCTCTCGTTTCATTCATACTGAGCCCTGATTGGCTGTGTCAATTCAGCAGGCTGGCCTATCCCTGAAGGCTAAGTGAGAGGACGAGGAGTGAAAAAGAGGAGCAGTGTTTCAATAAACGTGTGCAGTAACGTCCCTTCATCTTCAATGAAGATCACAGACTGCCGATGCTTTAATGGTGCTGTTATCTGCTCCTGACAGTTAGCCCTCAGGCCTTACACACACTTTCACACACACATTCATGCGCTCTCTAACACACACTGCAGGAAGCAACATGTACAAACAAACAGGTTGTGTTGCAGTACATGAAAAACCGATGTTTTAACACTCTGTAAGCTTTACAGTATTTTCTGTTGCTGAAAAAAAACAGCTAAACACCACAAAAAACCTCCATTAAATTTGTAATACAACAATAATAACAATAATTACAGACTCAAAGTCCAGTTGAAAGACAGGAAATTGCATAAAAAAACATAAGAAAAGAAACAATGCAACAAGATAAAAGAATGTGTGTACATGTATAAATATAAATACACAAATAAAAATACATATGTTTACTTGTATACTTATATTTACATACATATTTACATAATTGTAGTAATTTTTCTACAGCTGAGACTGATAATGTATAGCATTTATATAGTTTTAATACAGAAATTGATTATTTTTTTTGTCGACAACAGCTGGTTGCTGAACTTCTTCATGGACTCTGAGTTGTTTAGGTTTTGTGTTGTCAGTCGTTCTCTGACGGCAGGTGCTCCTCGATGGTTATCTCTGTTTTGATTGGACATTTCACCTGAAGGTTTGTTCCTGTGTTATGTTCAACTAATAAGTGTCAAAGTGCTGCTGAGAAGCTCGCCCTCACAGGACGGGGCCCAATATTGTTTCAGCAGAGTTCACGTTTATTATCCTTTAATCACTGGGGTCCTCCGAACCTTTGGCTCTCTGCCTGTCTTGAGTTTATTTGACAGGACAACAGTTGAGGTGGTGCTGAGCTCCGGGGCCCCAACGAGGCAGGTTCGGGTAGCTTCCTAATCGGGGGGTTGCCAGATCTTTACTGATTTGTGTTTGTTTGAATAAAGTTGTGCAGTTCGCGCCACGGGCCCCCTCATACCCTCAGTTTGACGTCAAGAGCAGAGAAAGCACTCCACACCTTGTCTTTAGCATTGTGTCGAGCCTTTCGGTGCTGGCGCCCTGAGAAGACGCAGAAACTTTCCTGGAAACTCACCGAACTTTACGGTAACCGAACTGTAGACAAGTGCCAAAATGAAAAACACCGTTATTCAAATAATGTGGTTCTCTGGGTTTGAACATTGTTGGAAACATGGATACAGTCGTTTTTTGACATTTTATTGCAGAAATGTCAGGGAGGACATGGCTTTCAAAAACAATCATAGAGTTTTTCCTGCTTGCTGAAATATTTCTTCAAAGAGGGGGACAACAATGATAGCAAGCTCCTTTTTGGCAGAAATATAAAAATAATAAAATGCAAAATTTAGTTGCTGTTTTTTTAAACAAAACAATTACATATGCATTCTTTAATTTCCATCATGATCTAAATGATAGTGGCTGATGTTTTGCCTCATCTCTTTACTTAGTATGACAGTATACATTATCACAGTGTTTAAAGGTTTGCAAGAATTAATATTTTTCTAATTGTTACAAAAAAAGAGGCAGAATACTGAACCAATCACAAGGTTTCTACGTAGCCCCAGCTTGTAGTTTTTAGGACTTAAAGTTACGGTAGAGTTTAACCCTTTAAAATTAATCTATACATTTCTATCTAGGATGAAGATATGTATCAGTTTGACCTCTAAAGATTTGATAAAGACCAGATCAATTTTAATTTGCTTTCGTGAGAACAATCAAACACCACAGTTTTCTTTTTCTCCGTCATTGTGACTCTGAAAGGTGATTTTGACTTTCCATCAGGGGGGATTTTCCTCTTCTCCTCCCTCCGGGCTTCACCCCCCTCCAACCAATCAGTTGGTCTTATCAGCAGTGTGTGTGTTTACCTTCAGAACAGCAGCCAAAGCTAACAGGACCACACCAACTACAACCCTCAAGGAGGGTGTGTGTTTTTATACGTTTGTGTGTGTGTGTGTGTGTGACTCTCCAGTCGAGTGTTTACACTCAACATGCCAATTGGTGCTTGATTTCATTTCTTTGTGAGGACGGTGTATCAAAGTCAGAGAACAGATGACAGCCAACGCCCTCAGCAAACAGGGTATCATGTTCAGCTCACGAGATGTCCTGACTCAGTGAAGGATGGAATAAAAAACCCGTGGCCATGTTCACCTTCATCTGATCGACGAGGACACTCCTGCTGCTCACTGAGTTCACTGTAAACCTCCTACAAAACTAAACTTACAGGTACAATATGCAGGATTTTCTTAAAAAACAATGTGTAGACTCATAAATAAGTAATCTCCCTCAATTATCTTTGATGACCCACTAGAAGTGTGTCATGGTGTGTTTTTCTACAGAGACGCCTCTGCTTGTATGTCTCATTTTTTGGTTGTTTTGCTGTTTTCGGGAGGTTTTTTGGTGGCAACCTTCTGGTAGAGTGAGGTAACCCCCCTAGCCAATGGCAATACGCAGCACTTTATAAATATGCCACATAGCAGAAGATACGATAATGGCGGACACGGCAGCGAAGAAGCATAAGTTTAGTGAGAAAACCAGAGTTAATCTGGAGTTTGCTTGTTTTCTGTTGGACAGATAAGTGCTGGCAATTAGCCTAATTAGCCTACTAACATATTAGCAGTTCTGTCGCAACAAATATAATGTTCCTACGTAACTTATGTAGTGCACGTAGCGTACGTAACGCACACACCAAGTTCTCCTTTTAAAAAATACTTCAAGTTTTACATTCTGTCAAATAACCATGGTGATCTTTAGTGCGGACTAGCTTTGAATCATTTTCTGTCAAACACACGAGCCACTCCGGTTAACAAAAACTACTGCATCCAGGCTAAAAGTTGATAGTCTGAGACTAAATTTACACTCCTCCGTAAGTTCCGTAGGATGCTGCAGGTGGGTGTATGTGTCAGAGGCAGGAGGCTTGTGTTTCTGCTGTCGTTGAACCAGAGAAGAGGGGCCAATATTGAATTTTATGTTTATGAACTCGGATTGGAAAATCCTGCATATTCTGCCTCTTCACTGTTGTAAAGCTCACACTGATAGAGTTAATTATTCATAGATAAGGAGAGCAGAGTTTTAATAGATTATATTCAAGTCCAGCTCCTTCTTTGACGTCATTTTTGTGAGTCATGCTGGTCGTCAAAGTCCTACTTGTGCTCCTTCTTGCTGGACTTTAAATAGAAAAACCCACTTGCAGGTTTAATGACGACACGGCGAGCATGTCTTCTCTTTAATGCATCTCTGTCAGATCTCTCTGTGCTTTTAAAAACCAGCAGAACTCAAATCCAGCTCCCATGATTCCTCCCGTCTGCTCAGTAAAAACACTCTGCTGTCATAACAAGAGAGCCGGGCGCTGAGGGAGGGAGAAATATCAAGAAAGAGAAAATAGAGAGATAGCAGGAGATGTGGAGAATCACACACAAACACACTGAACACGCTGCCTCCTTCACCTCCACATGACGCTGAGCTGAACATGATTCACTTGAAGGCAGCACAGAGGAGGAGAGATAGAGTTGACTTATAGATGGAGGGTTTTTCACAAATCATGACAGACCTCATTGACTGCAAAACAACAGGAAGTCTTCAGATTTTTACATCTATATCCCGCTATCTGTTATGTTTGTCTCTGTATACAGTGGTTAATGGACACTTTTAAGGGTTATTTCATGTGATTTATTTCAACATATTTTTTTAAATGATTCAGAAAATCAGGGACACTGACTGTAAAAGGTGTGTCTGGAGTTTGTGCTTCCAAATTTGGTTGACAAACAGGAATGCAAACAGTAGGATAACCACTGAAATCTTAAATTAAAATAGCAAAACATTGTGATTTATTTGCAGATTATCATTTACATTAATAATCTGAAGTAGCAAAGAAACAAAGCTTTGCTTAGAGTCAAACAAGCTTAAAGTAGCATTAACAATACTGGAGTACAAGTACCATTGAATTGAACAAGTGTTATACACTTGAGTAAATATACTCAGTTACTTTTCTACCACTGGAGAATGCACATAAGCAAATTTTTTTCCTCAGGTAGATTCTGAAAAAGTTAATCAGAAAAACACTCAAAGCACCAGTTTTTTTTATCGATTATTCTGCATATTATTTCCTTTATTTACATATTAATTTGCCAATAATAAAAGATACCTATGTTCTCCACCCAAATCCAGTGTTTTTAAGTTCTTTATATGTAGAAAAAGTTTGCTAACTTATCATGTGCAAAGCTGGAACCTGCACAAATATTTTTTAAGTAATAAAAAAAATTATTTAAAAGAGTTGCCAGTTTATTTCAATTCCCTTAACAATAAACCGTTTCAGCCTTTATTCAGTCACAAACAGCTGGTGAGATCAGAGGTCAGAGTGAATAAGTGAATTCTTCTTCATGCTGCACACTAATAAATCGTCCTGAAGCAGCTGTTTCTTCTTCTGGATCTGACACATCTGGCATCTTCATGATAAAACTCGGCTCACGGTCACTCAGCTGTTCAGTCGTTTACTGTAACTGTAACTAAACCACCTTCATCTTGTCCTTCAAACACACTGACTCACAGCTGCCAGGCCCGGTTGTTTTTCATAAATGTGTGTATGCAATTAAAAAAAATTGCTGATGAGCGTGTTTGTGTTTATCTCCGTCTGCATCTCATCGTCTCCGTGAGTCAACACGTGATCGCAGAGTTTCTCACAGATGCAACAAAGAGTCAGTCATCGTTAAGTTCTTGGCTTGATGAGACTTTCAACAAAAGTACAAGCATGTGACTTTTTTTTTTTTTTTTTTTTACGACTGTGTTTTGGTTTGCTTGATCTGCTGCGACGACTGAATGGAGACAAACAAGCCACATGTTCTGAATGCCTCATCAGTGATTCAGCGGCCAATAAAAGGAGGAGAGGGCAGACGTGTCGCATATGTTAAAGGATCTGCCAGCGCTGCTTTGAATTCCTGTCTGATGCCAAAATTCAGTAATTGATGGTTGAAATATTTTACATTTTTACATAATGGTAGTTCAAAAGTACATGCATGTTATCATAGATACATATAAAATGATGCTTTACATGCAGCCTTGCAGATGTAGAGACATAAATTCATCACCGCAGTTTGCACATGCTTACACAGAAACTTGAATGTCATGCACATGTAAACATACACACCCATTCATATTCCCTGTGGGGTTTTTTAAGTGTTAACCTCAATCGTTATGCACATTCATGTCCGTGCTGGTTGCTGTGTAAAAGCCTGCAGGTCTGAATGATTTAAGTGAACTAATTTTGGTGAATCGTCTTGGTTTCTAACCTTTGCTTTGCTCGTAAAATGCTGTAGTAGTAATTCCTTTTCTGATGTTAGAACTGAGAAAAAAATGAACTTGTTTTGCTCATTTTAAGTGTTTTGACACCTCAAGGATAATGACAAAAGTCCATCTGTCTGTCCAAACTTTTTTTGTCTGTATGGTGACATTTTCTGGACAGATATTTTTAGTTTCTGCCAACTGATTCTTAATTATTTTTAGACTCCCTCGACATTTCCTCTTGTCATTCTTGAATTTGAAATAGTCCTCTTCAAAATGGGAGAGAAGCCAAATCAGCACCATAATATTAAATCAAAATACTCTGATGTTATGGAGGAAAGGCAAAACAAAAGCTTTTTGTTTTGGTTGAGGGAAACTTTCCATATTGACATCTAAAACTGTCCTTTAGAGCTCTTACTAAGTGTGTGTTATCTCATAGCACTTTAGCACTTTAAATCACATAATCAACAAGCAGGTGCTTAATAGGGCAACAGCCGTCCCCTTAAGTTAGATGACAAGCTGTTACCATCTGACTTGTGCTTATGAGTCCTTTTCTGCTACAAAAATAAACATCTGTAAGAGTTTTTCAGCAGAATTTTCATTCACAAGGTTTTAGCTAACTCACAACAAGGCTCTAAAAAAACAGAATAAGCAGAATGTAATTTTTTCATCATATGGTTTTGGGTGTAGTACAGAATGTTGCAGCATTGAGCGGCCACCACAAGCATCTTTTTTTATTTTTGTCATTAATTTAGCTGCTACAAACACCCTCCTTTTCTTCTCTTTCTGCCCAGCTAAGCTCTCTGCCCCGCTGACCCTCGAGTTTTATTGTTATTCAGTGAAGGTTTGCTGAGGTTGCACGCTCCTCTGACCTGTGAAGCCACCAGAGGAAAAACTGTTACATATCTCACTTAAATTTACCTGAACAGCAGCTTTCCAGCCGAGAAGGTTAACCATATATCTCCCTTTTTACTATTTTATTTTTTCAAACACTTTTCATTTGAGCTGGCAGGGGGATTGTTATGGGTGTTTGTCACTGTTTCCTCCCTGAGGGGCAATAACAGACATAGATCATATACCTCAGTTGTCATTGGCCCCTGGAGGCTCGTAGACATCACCAGCCGACTGTGGGTTTGCTGACAACCTACAAGCAGCCAGGTGTTTATACAGTGGAGATTCAGGTTTGTGCTGCTGTGAAAACACAATCCGACTGCTCTGTTTTTATACTTTGTGGAATAAATCAAAGCCACACTTTACTGTTTGTTATTATAGTCCGGGGGCTTTTCAGTTAAGGGAAGAGCAGCTTTGTCACCATGAATTTCTCGGTGCTTAAAAAAGACGACCTTTTCCACCGAAGCTATCATGACAAAACCCTCAAAAAAAAAATCTTGAGCAGCAAACTGATAACAGCTGAAATATTTTTGGTTGTCTGCTTGTGTGAACTTAAAGTCTTCTTAGATTTCTTTTACAGAGCTCTGAAATCTTTTGCTCTTTCAGTATTTACTGACTCGACTTCTTTCTCCTCCTGTGTTTCCTCCCTGCAGGAGGAGTACAGGGCGGAGGGCATCACCTGGCACAACATCGACTACATCGACAACAGCGGCTGCATCAACCTCATCAGCAAGAAACCCACAGCGCTGTTCCACCTGCTGGACGAGGAGTGCAAGTACGTCACCCGCTGAAATAAAGTTCATGCTCTGAGGGGCCAAGTAGCTTTAAAATAAAGTTTTGTGCATCTGGTTAAAAAAAAATTATTTAAACTTGAATTTTTGGAGATTTGGCTGTGATGTTGTCACTCCATCCTCTATTCCTTTTCCAACAATGAACTGGCTAGCTCCGTAGCTAACTCTGTGTGTTTTCCGTACATGCCACACCTGATTATGACTCATTAAAGAAAAGTGAAGGTGCAGTTTGATCGATGAATCCATCTCCTGCTGAGCTGAATCAGACAGATCCTGATGTTATAATCAAAACGATGGTCAAAACTCATCTCATGCATTAAATATGTGCCTATTGCCGTCTGATTTTAGCTAAACTGAAAGTTTCTCTGAAGCTTAATCAGCCAAATGTAATATTTCGTAAAAAAACACGTAATAATTCTAATGGGTACCAGTTTGGTTCATTGGAAATCTTAACTAATGGCCTTTAATGGGTTTCCATTAAATTTGCTGTGGATATTCTCGGTCCCTTGATAACGAGGTTCATATTTTAACCTTTTCACACACACAGGATCAGCAGGTGATCCGCTTAAGCTTTTTAAAGCAAACTTAAACTTTTGTCATTTTATGGACATATTTTGTGTTTTTAGATCTGTTTATCAATTTTTGGTATTTAAAGGGTTAAAAATTGCAAAACTTTCTTTATTTAAAATTGTATCTAAACTTGAGGACATTTTTTCTATAATTGGAAACATTTTTAAATATACTCGATTATTGGTATTTTACCTAGAAAGAGGCACTGAGTAGAGAGCAGATTATTGTTTACAAAGGTTTGAGGCTGATGTTTTGGAGGATAATTCAAAAAACATGAGAATACGTTTCCTGCACACCTGTATGTGATTCAGGTATGTTTTTACACTACTGTGTGGATTTCCAAATCCTTTCTGACATGTTCCTGATTTACATCTTTACCTTGTTAGACTGTTGTGGAAAGCAAAACATATTTCACGGTAGCGTGCTTTGTTGAAATGACCTTTTGATCACCCTGCGTAAGCTCGGCTGAGTCAGAAAGACAAACTGCTCCCTGTACAAACCGTCCGCTCATTAGCTTGATTGATGCCAACGCTGTGACGTCTACCAGCCCTTAACGAAAGCATAAAAACACGCTTATTCCTCCGCCAGCATCTCTGGATCATGTTTGGATTCTTCTTTGCCTCCTGTATTGTGAAACGCTCTCCTCCTGCAGGTCAGCGCTCTGCCTCCGCATCTTCCTCCCCCATTAATCAAGTCCAGCGCTCTCCCGCCTCCCTTCCACCACCATCGCACAAAAACACATCAGGCGGTACACACACAGTCGTATTTATCCATGTTACCTGTCATTTTACATGCCACTTAGTGCAGCTGCTTCATCTGGATCCAATAGTGCTCGGACCGGACCGAATGCTGTGTGTGTCAAGAGGTGGACCACTTTTTGGAGAATTAGGGTCAAAGGGGGATCGCTAAAGAAAAAAAATGAGGGGGGACAGCGTCTCTCCAGGGGTTTCTGCTGCCACAGGAAGGGGCTTCATGCTGAATGATTACACAGAGAGAAAGAAAGAAAGACGCTCAGAGATCTCATCATTTACAGTTAGCGGCGCTCGCAGGGGCTTCAGGGCCCCTGGAGGAGTGGATTAGGTTACTGCAGTGTAGGGGGGCGAGAGTGTGGGGGTTCATTTCTACCTTAACAGCATCAAGCTTTAAGACCCCTGCGGATATACTTCATCCAGCAGTGTGTTTCAGCGGCGCAGGGAGGAGAGGTTTAGTTGATATGAAACATCCCTTTAGGTTTGTTGATCCAGCCACCTGAGGTTCGCAGTAAATAGGTTAAAAAGTCCATGAAGCAAAGCTGAAAACACCAAAGAATACAGAGGAGGTGCTGAAACTTTGGTTATATTTTAGAGTTTAAATCCCTGAGAGTTTAAGGAAAGGAAATAAATATTTTCATATATTTTGGGCATCAGCTTCGCGGCCAAAAGTAGAAGAAAATTAAGTAGCTTATCTTTAGATTAAATATCTGGAATCCATCTTTTACTATAAATAAATGAAATACATTCTTAAAGAGACACAAATGGCCGTTGCAAAATTAAACCTTTCACACTTTTCTGTTAATTTACTGACACACAAGCACAAGCAGGACTTTCACACAAGCATTAATGTATGGAGAGATGTCAAAGTGAGGCATCCTGGCTCATTGTCTTGCTCAAAGACACCTCAGAAGTGCCCAGGAGGGAAACTGACACCTCACCAGCTACCAATCCATGCTGGTTTTTAAGCAGCAACCCTCTGGTTTCAAAGCTCAGCTTCTCATGAGTTTCCACTGCCAAAAAAAATTAAAATAAATAGACATGAAGAACAAAAATAAGAGCCAAGAGAGAACTTCCCAGAAAGAAATCTTCTATGACAACTGGGTTTGATGTGCATAAAGTGTGAAGTCAGATTTATTCATGATTCCACCTTTTTTTTTTTAATGTCCTCATAACTTGTATTTTGAACCTCTGCCTGATAAAATCACTGTTTCCTCTAGTTTCCCCCAGGCTTCCAATCAGACCTTGCTGGACAAGTTCAAGCGTCAGCATGAAGGAAACAGCTACATCGAGTTCCCTGCTGTCATGGAGCCCGCCTTCATCATCAGACACTACGCTGGGAAAGTCAAGTACGGAGTCAAGGTGAGATTTCACACTCCGGCGAGACAGAATATGGACATTGTGCATGAAGTTAGTGTGATTGCACATCAGCTTCAGTTCACAAAACTGAAGATGTGGTCAAAAACTTTGATAAACCTGCTGTGTAACTGTGTTATTGAGATGTCAGTCATCAAAATAGAGCTTTAATGTTCCTAACAATACTGAAAAATATAAGAATTGCAGAGTTTAGCAGAACTGGAGCTGGTTTGATGAATCTTGTAAATCAGATTCTGGATCAAAAGTGTGAGCAAAATCCTTAAAATGTAAAATTAAACAGACTCCTTCTGTGTCTCACTTCACTTAAACCTTCGTGAAACTCCTCGAGCTGCAGCAGACCTACTTGTTGTCCCGTCGACCTATTTTTTTTTTCCAGCTAAATCAAATTCTCTGTTCGCTTCCCAGCTGCGTTTTGATAAGAAGCACATGTGCTGGAATGTGGCGAGCGTATTGTTGTTTGACTGTATAGCATAAATCTGTAACAGTTGGTTATCGTGGATGTGGAAAGGTATCTCGTATCCACTGAGAGCCGAGGAGCTGTTTGGTGTGAAATGTTCAGCGGGAGCCGCGGTCGTGAAATGTGTCCGACGTTGGCTCTGCAGCAAACACGCAGCTGACTTGCATCATATGGAGAGAGAGGATATGTTGAAGGGTTTATAGTTCATGGCTCTGTTATCACAGCGCAGCTTCAGTCAGAAAAAAAATATTTTAACCACTTACAGACAGATGTGGCAGAAAAAGACATGGTGGTTGACTGTGTGTGTTTCTTCACCTCATATATAATGTTTTCAGAAGTGAATGTTTGTAGAAAATTATGTGATGACAAATATTAAACATTTATGTCCAGTTTTTATAAATACATTCTGAAGGTGATGATTCACAAATTTGCTTTTTTAAGGAACAGTTCAACATTTTTGGAAATACACTTATTAGCTCTCTTGCTAAAAGTTAAACAGGAGCTTGATACAGTCTGATGTCCTTCTGTATAACATGAAGTTTGAGGCAGCAGCTGGTTAGCTTAGCATAGCATAAAGTATGGAAACAAATGTAAACTGTTAGCCTCGCTCTGCCAAAATCTACCTACAGCACCTCTTATGTTCACTGCTGATAACTTTATATAGTGCCACTGTGAGCAGAAACTCCAGAAAGTTACTGCACCCATCCAGGACATAGTCTCCCCCGGAAAACCACACTTAGCATTTTTTACATTTCAATGTTTATTAAAAGTGCTGGTGGGTGCTTTTGTTAGCTGCGTGCAGAACAAAGCTAGCTATGTCCCCTTGTTTCAAGCCTTTATGCTAAGCTAAGGTAAGCTAAGCTAAGCTTACCTGCTGCTGACATACAGAGCAGTGCATCATCATTTCTACTCCTTTATTTGTGCAGAAACTGCAGTGAAACATTTGCTCATAAATAGTTGTAAACCGTGCTGCCAACTGGCTTTTCACTGTTTAACAAACAAGAAAAAACAAAGACCGGAGTGAGGAAATATTTTCTGCCTGTGTTTGTCACTTGTGATTTCCCTGTCTTGATGTTGTGATACACACAACACAATTGGCACTTTTGTTGAGAAAATATCAATTATAGGAAAAAAGAAACAGACACGGCAACAAACTCAGTCCTGATGAGTTTACAACCCTCTGCTTCCTACATTCAGGATTTCAGGGAGAAAAACACTGACCACATGCGCCCCGACATCGTTGCCTTGCTCAAGAGCAGCAAGAACGCCTTCATCTGCGGCCTGATGGGAATCGACCCCGTGGCGACCTTCCGCTGGGCCGTGCTGCGAGCCTACTTCAGGGCCCTGGTGGCTTTCAGGGAGGCCGGCCGCAGACACACCCACAAGAAAACTGGTGAGGAAACAACTAAAAGTCCATCTTAAAATTGAAATGAAGCAGCAACTTAAAGGTTAAAACCCCTGAAAACCTTCATTATCTCTCAGCTTTCTTTTAAGTGGGTGGGGCTTAATTAGAAGCAGCTGATGTCATGTGCCTCAATGCACCAATCAGGAGTTAGCAGCATTAGAACCTGATGACAGTTTGTTGCTTGGTTACCGTTGATTAAATGAATCCTAGCTGAACTAAAGAGTCTGTTAAAGAGACTCACTCACAACTGATTGGTCCATCCTGATGTCAATCAACGTATCAATAGGTTTGTTTCTTTTCAAGCAAAATGAGCCATCAAACCTGCTTTTAAGCCTAGTTGTTTTTAATTATGGCGACATGTGAGCATCAAATTTTGGTTGGTTCCTATTGACTTTAATTCCCGCAGAAGCTATAAAGAGCCCACTGTAATGATTCCTCTGTTATTTGTTACTTTAATAAACCATCCGCATTGTAAGAAATTACTCATGATCTTATGAAGTCAGAAGTGTTGGTGATATGGTTTGATTTGAGTAAATCGTTATTTTTCTTCAAAATTAACCCCTTGTAAGTTAGTTATGAGGCTGTTTTGAGCTCATAGTTTCACTAGCTTGTTGAAAAGCTGAGGTACTTTAAAAGTTTTAGAATTAGGGTGAAATGCGTTATGTAGCATTTTTCACAAAGCAAACATAAAAATCTGTAACCCTCATTATGAGTTCATTATGAGATGCAGAAATATTGTATTTTTTTATTTTATTATAGTTTATGTTCGAAGCAATTATATTAAAAATCAATTACTGAGCAAAAACCAACATCTGCATCTGTCAAATTTGAGTTTTTGTCTGTTTTATATCATTAAAGGTGTAATATCTTTCTGTTTTGGACTGTTGTTCACATTAAAAAAAGCACTTTAAGGCATTTATCTCTAGTTTTTGACATTTTATCGAGGAAACAGTCAATTAATCAAAAAAAGAAGCCAACAGATTAATACATGATGAGAAAATGCTTGAATTTCAGCCTGTATTTTATTATTTTACATGATTAAAATATCAGTTTGAACCCAAAATATACACATCTTATTTTCCCTCCCACATTTAGTCAGAAACAGGAAAAACTTGAAAGCTGTTTTTTTTTTTTCTTTTTTAATCTTCTCAAAGCTGCAGCTGGCAACATTCGTTGATTTCTCAGCAATAATTTTGCATGACAGTTTATATGCAAATAACAGATGATTTTAACTTTATTGCTCAGCACATGCAAACAAAGCTGTTCTCATGCTGTAAAGTCCAAACTCCTGTTTTAATGATGCCAAGAACAACAGGGTGGGAGTGTTTGGGGAGGGGAAGAGTTTTAACTTGAGGTTGCACTTCTGCTGCTGCTTCTGATGATGATGATGAAGAGGAGGAAGAAGAAAGAGTTTTGATCTTCTTCAGTGTTTGTTTTCACAATCTTGGAGGATTTTTACAGTGCAGAGTGTTTGAAAATGTCACCGCTGGTTTTTCTATGTCTTTGTTGTTTTCCTTTAAGAATTCCCTCTTTAATTCTCATCATCTTGTTTTGTTTCTGCAGCCGTCTGATGCTTTTCTGCAGTTTCTCACCTCCTCTTTCTATCTGTTTGATTACCCATCTCCCTTTTTTTCCCATTTAAAACAATTTTTCCTTCATGTTATCAAACAGAGAGCATCATAGCAGAACATTTAGTACCTTTTCCTCTTCTTTTCACTCTCTCTGTTTCTTTGTTTTAGGAAATGATGCAGCGGTTCCCTGTGCTGTTGTCAAAACTGTCGACAGCTTCAGTTTCCTTCATCACCCGGTTCACCAGAGGAGCCTCGAGATCCTTCAAAGATGCAAAGAGGAGAAATACAGTAAGAAAAAACAAATACCTCCAGTGTCTTCACTTTATTGTGAATATAGCATCATTGTTTTATTTTTTATCCATTAACGTCAAAAACATGTTTAAACTGATTATGATTTGATTTTTATGTTTGCACATGAGGTTCATATTTTTCTCGCTGCAAAAATAAAACAGTTTTAAGCGCCTCTTGAGGTTTGGGAATAGAACAAAGAATAAATTTCTGCTAATAGAAAGTGAAAACATTCGATTAGAAAAGCAAAATAAGACACCGTTAATGTTTCAGTGAAAAAGCTGCAGGCAGATTTTCATTGATATTTACCGTCTTAATTTTTTCTCAGTTTTATCTCAAACATTAATAAAATGGCCAAATAATAATATTTCTTGACTATTATCATGGAAGGTCACTGCTATGTTTTATTTATGTTTTATTTCTTATTCATTTATTTTAGTCAGTTGGTGGATTTAATTTTAGAAGACAGAAAATATATTTAAGATACTATTTGACTTTACTATTTTTGTTATTTATACTTTAAAGCATATTTTTGAAACCCTTTCTATTTCAAATTTATTGTGCAAGTTTTTTTCTTAGTGTGTTTTCATTTGTGTAATTCAGGTTATCTTAAACTAGTTCTGGCAGTATGTTGTGTCAAGAAAGTAATCAAACCTCAAATAAATGTCAGAAATCTTTTTTCTCCTTGTGCTTTTAATGTTTTAGCTACATTGAGAGCATTTTTATCCTCATTCTTTAATCCTCTTCAGGGTCAAAGTTACTGTCTGGTAACCAAACTTATAAATATATAATTTTTTGTACATTAGTGACATTTTGAGTGAAACTCAACCCTGATCATAGTGTTTGTAATGGCTTAGATTCCTGTCAATAAAGATCCGTTAAATTGAGGTGTCCTGATGTGAAAAGTTCTCCCATTTCACATTTTGAATTCCCAAAAGCACTTAACTCAGCTCAACCCAATCAAAGAAATCAATTGCAGGCTGTATTTAAAAAGAAGAAAAGTAATGGATTATTTATGATTTTCAGCCTCAGTAAGCTGGTGTTATTACTGATGTTGATAAGATATTGGAAATCATCTGGGTCATTTTGAGCCCTGAACATGTTTCCACACATGATCGAACAAATGAATCCGTCCCACTTGGACCGACCGGCTAAAAAATGACGCCCTTTGGTTATTCCGGTCGTCCTTTATAACACATTTCACTTCTGATGTGTGCGTACTTGTTTGTACATGACCGTGACTTCGTACGTGTCACATGGCATCCTGTTGTAAAGCAGCACTCAACTCCAGTGGGATTCAACAGCTGCTGGCTTTGAAATTAATTTCTCAAGGAAATTTTCAAGTAAATTCCCCAAAGAATCCTTTATTAAAGGGAAACTCCACTGATTTCACACTTAAACTTAAGTGTACTATGAATGGTTTGTAATAATCAGCCTGTAAATACAGTTGTATGGTGGGTTTGTGTGGCTCTGGAGGAAATGCCAAGTCTGGAAAAATAACCGTAATGATGTCAGTGGGTGTTAACTGACCTTATTTTTTTGGAGAAAATGCTGTTACAAAGTGACCGATGTTTGTGGATGAGAGCTTTTAACAGGTTTATAGTTTAAAAAAATACATAACTAAGTTAAAGTTTCATGGTTGCTTGAGCAAAAAAAAAAAAGAGACTACAAATTGTGATATTTAAAGATCTGCTACATGAATTTCAGCCTTTTTTTATCTGTCTCTTTCAAATACACAAGATTTATGGAAATATGATCTGAATTTTGAGCCACTCATTTGATGACTAACAGCCTTAAAGTTGAACTGAACCAACTGCTTGGCTAAAAGAAAGAGTTTAGCATCTTGTTGCTAACAGTTCAGTCTTATGCTAACACCACCACAGTTGCCAGGCAACCAGCAGAGACTCCAGGAAGTTAACAATCTCAGCCACAAAACTTCTTTTTAAACAGCTAATTGTCATTT
>JAPZDY010000023.1:21555286-21565960 GCA_029783645.1 Ctenochaetus hawaiiensis
TTTTAAACAGCTAATTGTCATTTTTTCTTTTAGATTTTTTAAAAAATTTATCAAACAAGATATACAACATGTTGATAAGTGAGCTGTAGCGGTGCTAGTTTTGTCTTTAAGCTAGTTTTTTCCCTGCTGTTTTCTATGTTTGTGCTAAGCTAACAGGCCGCTGGCTCCAGCTTTGTATTTACTGTGATATCAATCTTCTCTGCAAGAAAGCTAATAGGTTTATTTCCCAAAATGCAGAACTGTTTGTTTATTTTCATCCACTGAACTGGAAACGCAATTCCAGCTGCCAAAACCACACACACACACACACAGACGAAAAACCTTTGGGACACACTCTGGAAAGTAATGTCAGTGGAGATAAAACCTTTAATAGCGGAAGAAAGTAGGAAAGAAAGCAGCCAGGCGGCCAGATAAGAAAGAGATAAAGGGAAAGGTAGTTGGGATATTCGGGAAAATCTTTACGAAAGCTCCGTAGAAATACATCATGTCCTTGATAAAAGGTTGTTGTAGTCAGTTTAGGCTGAAAGTGGGTATTGGATCTAATTCTGTATGTCTCTCTTCTGCTTTTCCTTTCTTCCTGCCATCCAGGTATCACAAGGAGAAATCCTCGAACGCCTCTGTCGGATCTTCAAGGCACCAACGCTCTGAATGAGAAGGCCAGCTGGTGAGTACGAGTCTTTTTATAAAGCCCGACAACAGAAATCAGCTTCAAAGGCTTTAATATCGGCACAGCAAAGGGCAACTTCTATCAAGATAAGACCCCAATCGCTCAAAAAAAGCTCTTTACTTGGAAAAATAAAGGGAAGAAACCTCAGTTTCTGTCCGTTCCTGCCTCTGTAGGGATGGCTTTGGTGTCGGCTGCAACGGTCGCAGCTCCAGGTCGGGTCGTCTGTCCTCGACAGGAAGTCCCGCCCTAGAAGAAGACGGGATCTTCCTGAACTCGACAAGCAGCAAGCTCCTGGAGAGAGCTCAGGGCATCCTACTGTGAGTCACACACACACACACACACACATGCAGAAACACACACACAAACAGTGCTGATACTCAACGACTTAACGTGTGTCTAGAATTAGCTTTTTCTCTTTTTTTAAGAGTTTCCATTAAGTTTCAAAGGGTGATTGATGAGTCTAATTAGAAGAAAATTTTAGAAAACTTGGCAATTTTATGTTTTTAAACCCTGTCTTGCATCTTCACGCTGAGTCCAGCAGTCATGAAGCACAAACATCTGGCCTTTGGAGTGACTGGCGTCTTGGTTGGCGTCCATTAATGATGTCATCATCACTGTCAAAATGGAGACCACTGAGCTCTTTTATTTTGCTGGGAAAGAGGAGCTAGTTTGAGCTCAGCTTCCTGGAAAACTGTTTGGTGGCTGAGGTCCATTTTCTCAGACAGTGCCAACTTGCAATTTTCAATTATCTGAAACAGAAAAGTAACAAAAGTTATTAACTTCAAACTTTCTGCATGATCATTCAAAGAGTTGAACTGCACCTGCTTTTAATAAAAGCTGTGTGACTCATCTCCTTCTACCTCAGGATGCAAACTTATCAATCAGCTCTTGTGCATCAAATGTTGAGATTTATCTTCAAGAAACGTTTAGTTTTCTTGAAGATTTCTTGACCAGGTTTAAATTTTTATGTGTATTTAAGTTGCATTATGGGTAGTTTAGTAAGAACTATGTTTAGTGAAATAAACAGATTTCCACTAAAATAGAAAGTTTTCCTGGATCTGCTGAATCAGTTTACATATAAAATCAATAAACATGTTTTACAACAAATTCTGAAATTTAATTTGAATCATTTTTAATAAAATCAACATTTCTCACCTTTAGGAGAAACAAAAACTGCAAAAGCAAGCTGACCCTCCCTAAGGTAAGACACACACACACACACACACACACACACACACACACAGATCACAGCAGGTGTGTATCAGCTGGCAGACTCAGGTTCACGGTTAAGTCCGGTTCTGTGTTTGCAGCACCTGCTGGACGTGAAGTCTCTGCGTTACCTGAGCAGCGTGACGCTTCACGACCGCATCACCAAGTCTCTGCTTCACCTGCACAAGAAGAAGAAACCGCCCAGCATCAGCGCTCAGTTTCAGGTCAGTGCTGCCATCGCCCCCCGCTGGAGAATCAACGAATTACATCAACATTAGTGACTCAGCAGCAGCAGGAACAACCTATGATGACTATAAGAGAAAAATGTTGATATTTTTCAACATCTTTTCACAGTTTTAGTATATATAATGCATATTGCAATCTAAGAAAATATAAAAAGTGAGCATATGAGTTGCTAACACAGTACTTTATGCAAATTCTTCAATCATATATGCAGTTTTTACATGACAAGGGTTACACAGTGTTGTTGCATAAAAGTGGCATTTTTCCCTACATTTTATGAGCACATGTTGTCACTAGTGTGTGTTTGTGTGTGCAGGCATCCCTAAATAAGCTCATGGAGACTCTTGATCAATCAGAGCCCTACTTTGTCAAGTGCATTCGCTCCAATGCTGAGAAGGTAAATTCTACTCAAATATGGCTTCTCTTCATATCAGACGATGATCCGTGTTTCACATCATTTTGCCTTTTCTCTCCACTTTCAGCTGCCGTTGCGTTTCAGTGACAGCTTGGTGCTCCGACAGCTCAGATACACGGGAATGCTGGAAACCGTTCGGATCCGACAATCAGGATACAGCATCAAGTACACTTTCCAGGTAACCTTCTCGAAAAACATCAGGACTACAGTCGATGTTGTTGTTGCAGTAAAATGATGTTTATTTTGTAGCACTGGGCAGTTACTTCAGAGTGCAGTCGCTAGCAGAAAAAGCAATATTATAATGTTTTATCGGTCAGTTTTCGTTGTTCTTTATGTATATTTGTGCCTGTTGTACACATGTGTTTATGATTGCATATCTTTGCTTCGCTCTCTTATCTTGTTTTAAGCTGAATGTTTAAGTGAATCCTGCACATTTGTCTTGGCTTTGTGTGTAAATACACTGCGAGCCATTGAAAACACAAGTCAAATTCTTTCTATGTCTGAACATTCTTGGTCAATAGAGCTAATTCTGATTCTAATTTTAGGTTTTATTACTTCACAAACATGGCTAGATGTTCTGAGTCACAGGAATGCAGTTATTTTTCCTGATTTTTTTAAATTGAAGAGCAGGCTCTCTGAATGTATAAAGATTCATATTTGCATTAGTTTTTCAGAGGAATTTGCTGTGAAGCCTCATTGTTTGTAAGACTATTTTACTGACTGTTCATACACCGTGTTGCAGGACTTTGTTCATCACTTTCATGTGCTGCTGCCTCGAGGAACGAGCCCGACTAAATCAGGCATCAGGGAGTTTTTCAGACGGATCCACCTGCCACCTGCCGGGTATCAAGTCGGCAACACGATGGTACGGATTCTGGAAAAACTGCTTCCTCTGTCTTCTTCTGGTTCATCATCTTGTGTGTTGGACTGCAGCACTAATTACAATATTTTACAACGATGCAGGTGTTCCTGCGGGAGGCGGAGCGTCAGCGCCTCCAAACCCTCCTCCACCAAGAAGTCCTGCGGAGAATCGTCACGCTGCAGCGCCGCTTCAGGGCCGTCCTGGAGAGGAAACACTTTGTGAACCTGAGGAGAGCCACCTGTGTCATCCAGGTGAGGCGCGGTGGTGGGAAGAAGATGCTCTCAGCAGTTCTTACAGCCTTGTTTCTGTGGTCTCGTTCATGAGGTTTAAGCAATACTTCAAAGTCTGATAAGCTATAAAATTATTGGTGTAAGTGCATCAGAAATCAATTTAACAATCCTGCAGAGCACCGAGGTTTATCCTCTGAACATTTCATGAGGAGTTTCCATCATCCATCAAGACTACTTAGCCTGAGTCTGTTTAAGGATTAAGCGATTAATAGTGATGCATTTAGTCCAACAATATCCCTCTAATTATGGTCTCTCGATTAAAGATGGTTCACATTTATGTACCTGCAAAAGTTCCTTCTCAAGCTTTTATTGCTTTTTTGTTCTTTAATGATCAATAAATATTTGTAGTCTTGAGGGATATACCTTGATTTCAAAATAAGATTTCTACCATTTAAACATATAAAAACAACATGGCATCATAAAAGATAAGATATTCCTTTATTAGTCCCACAATGGGGAAATTAGCATAATCACTGACGACCTGCAGTGGCTTTAACATCTCACCTTGCAGCGGTGATGTACAGGTGTGCTCCAGCTCTGTGTGTGTGTGTGTGTGTGTGTGTGTGTGTGGTTACAGATGCACACATCTAAACACACTAAACCACAACCATCAGTGATGCTGCACATGATGAGACATGAAACATACGGTGGCTGACAAGTGCAAACGAGCTGCATATACAGACAGGCGCAGCAAATACAAAAAAGGCGCTGCATATAAGAAAACAGATGCAAAAGGAAAACGCCGCATATCCAGTCATACAACGGAAGTGCTCCAGGCCTCTAGGGGCAGTGCTGAGCCTCCACCCGAGAGACAGACAACGCACGTATCAACGTGCTGTGCAGATGAGTACATGAGAAGTAGAAAGTTATACTTAAAAACACTTAAGAACACACTGTCTTTCTTCCTTTCTTTCTTTCTTTAACACCACAAGTAGAAAGTTATACGCAGCGTGTTTGCACTTGTCGGCCACCGTAGAAACAGGCTTAAAATGTGCAAAACACTGATTTCCATCTTGCTGTTGTTCCTGAAAGCTTTAGATGATCAAACAATAATTTGTGTCTTAAACAACTTAGTTAAAGAAACACTCTGTTTTCCTAACTGGATATTTAAGTAGAAGGAGCAGAACTGTTTAAAGTGGATCAAGTCAAGCTTTTAAATATGAAAAAAAAGCAATTTAATCACCATTTTGTTCCCATATCAATAATTTTTTAAAGGAAAAGAAATGATATATTGTTAAACAACAAACTCATTCTGTTTCGCCTCTGAGGAGAGAAAAAAAAGTGACGGAGGAAGAGAGAGAATGAGAGAAAGCAAACAGTGAAAGGATTGATGGAGGGAGAAAACCCTGCGTTCAGGCAGCGTGTTGTTTCTGGAGGAGCCCTCGGAGGGGAGCTGTCCAGATCTTTGTCAGGCTGAAGGAAAACAAACTCAGTCAGGCCAGAAACAGTGAAACTCGGAGCCAGAGCCAGTAAACCACAGCTCACATTCAGGAGAAGAAGAAAAATAAAGCATTTAAAAATTACTGTAAACTGCTTTTTTTGAGCTTCAACCTATTTGTAGTTTAATATTTTTCACTTTAAAGCTGAAAATGAGAATGAGTAAAAGTTAAATGAGTTGAGCTCATTTTTTAAAGTAGTTTTTGTTTCCACATGGCAAGAATACAATTTGTAATTTAATGTTTTTGATTTATTAGAAAATAAAGTTGTTCCAGGGTCAAATCAGAGTAATGCGAGATGTTTTAAGCCTGTTTGAATTCATAAAAAATTCCAGTGATGTCAGCCAGATGCAGGTGCAAGATTCAGTGGATCCATCAAACTGTATCACGTTGTCCTGACATATTGAAACATACCATGAATAACACAGATATGAAACTGCAAAAACTTCACAGGGTTTCGGTCTTACACACAGCAGGTTTTCAGGGCAACACGGCTGGAAGTGAGATGTTTTTAGAGAGTGAGAAAAGAGAAAAATTTAAAATATAGGAATATTTGCTGCTAAAAGTCTTTAGGTTCATCAAATCTAAAAGGGAAAATCAGTCATTTTTTTGCTCAAATTGTTCATTAAAGATCAGTCTTGTAACTGAAAATCTGAAAAGTTTTCCTTCCTTTTTTCTGTTTTTCTGCAGCGATGGTGGCGATGCTGCCTTCTCAAAGAGTCCACCCTCGACTCCAGTGACGAGGAGGCGGCGGCGGTGTGTCTGCAGGCGGCGTGGCGGAGCTACAGGGAGCGCAGGAGGTTCCTGCAGTGGCGGGACTCTGCCATCGTCATCCAGAGGAGCTGGAGACACTGCTGTCGTCGCAGGTCTTTGGCAGCGGTGACGGTTCAGGCGGCCTGGAGGGGATTCAGGGAGAGGAGTCGCTACTGTCGGACGCACAGGAGTGTGATGCAGCTGCAGTCGCTGAGCAGAGGATACCTGGCTCGACTCAGGTGAATGAATGAATGATCTAATGTGTGAAAATGAGAGTAACATTGACAGACAGGTGCGTAGGATGATGAAACTGAGTGAAAGAGAAGGTTGTCATCCTGCACTCCTGGTTATTGCAGATAAAACACTTCAGTCATAGGTGAAAAAACACATGTAGGTGTGTGTTCATTTGAGAATATTGTCATGTAAACATTGTAGTTGTATTTTTTTATTATTTACAGTGAATCTGGTGCATGAATAGTAGTATTTGTGTTCACTAACCCCATTTTTATTTATACTTTTTATTTTTAAAGCAATTTCTGAGTTTGCTTGTTGCAGGAGAACCTTGTTTTCTGTGCAAATATTGTGATCAGCTTCTTCCTGCAACAGGAAACATGACAGCTTTTGTGGCATCATTTATGATTGAGAACAGAGGATTTTTTTTATGTAAAAGGAGTCACTTTTATTAACTCGAGTATCAAATATGGGAGGCACGTTTCCCTCAGGAGTTGGTTGAGTCCCAAACAGCTAAAAGAGAATGAATATTGAACTTTTTGAGCTGGCTAAAAACATGATTCAGTGTTACTCCTCTATGCTGATGTATAGAGAAAGTAATGTTTCCAAATTAACTGAAGAGGTGAAATATGTGAGTGTTGTTTCTGCTGCCACCAAGTGGCCAAAAAAAAAATCTGTAGAAAACAAAAACATGTTTTCAGCTTGTATGATTATAGTGCTGTTTAATAAACAGCTTTCTGTCTGCTCAGTATGGAGACAGATGTTTACCTTTGTATTTTTTTGCCTATGATGTCTTCAGGTTCAGTGAAGTGAAGGAGCAGCATGAATCACTCAGTCGACAGCAGAATCCACCTGCAGAGATGGAAGCCGGGACCATGGAGGACCTCATCTCATCGGGACAGGAAGTTCACGTTCAGGATCTCTCTGGAGATCTTTCTGAAGATGGTAAATCCGCTCTGTTAGATGCAGAAAAAGAAGAAGACTCGGAGAGAAGTCGGAGCGCAGACGAGATGAGTCATAAGAACCGGTCGAAACGAGAGAGCAGACGAATGAGAGAGCTGGAACAAGCTCAATTCAGCTTAGAGCTCCTCAAGGTCCGAACCACCAGCATGGGAGGTTCGACGCAAGAGGACTCGGTCCCAGACAGCAGCGGCGCCGGTCAGCTGGAGGACAGCCACTCGCCCCGAGGATCTCCAGCCAGTCATGGAAGCTTTGAGCTGCTCAATGTGGAAGACATGGAGACCGAAGGCTCAGGAGCTGCTCTTCAAGAACATCACCAAGTACTGGATATTCAACAACATCAGGGGCTGAGAGATTCAAACTATAATGAAAAACCTGCGATAAAGTCACCGAACAAGTCGGAGGCTCCGAGGGCGACGTTTTACATCGCCTCTGATCAAAGTCCGGTCCACGAACCAAAATTCGAAAGCCCAAGCAAAACTCACAAAGACAGAAGAGAGTCCACGTCTCGGAGGCCTGTGGTGGTGTTGATCAGTATGCAGAAGGAGAGTCCTGTGGAGGAGGGGGAGCTGCTGGCAGCCCAAACCCTAGAAAGAGCTCTGGAGACGGGAGCAGCATCATCCGATTCCCAAATGACTCCTGTTGCAGGTTTGGAGATCAAACAGCCTCATCGGACTGAAACCAGAGCCAAGGGAGATGTGTTTAAAGAGGACACAACCGTCCGTGGTGCAGGTGCAGAATTAGCAGGGATTTGCTCCTCAGAGGTGAACATCCAGAAAGCCTTTGAGCCAAAAGATGTTGCTCCTGCTGTCTGCACCAATCAGAAGGAGAGGAAGTCCATCCGGCCTGCACAGGATGCTCCCAGCCCGCTGTTAGAGACCAAACCTCCAAAAGCTCAGAAGAAGAGCTCAGCTCAGACTGTGATCGTGAACATGGTGGAGAAACCGTCCAACACTATGTTCTCCCCTCCAAGACGCAAGCTGCCCTTCTCCAAGTAAGTCATCATGATGACATGTTAAAAAGCCACAATCCTGCCCTCCGCATTTTTTATTTTTCAGTATTTTCATTCACATTGTGTGAAAATCTGCTTTATAATAAAGAGTCGAGTGTTAAATCAGATCTGAGACTTTAAAATGGTTTTGTGTTGCAGGTCGGATAAAGATTTGGTGAACCAGGAAAGATCTCTGTCGATGTACAGAGACGACTCCAAATCTGCTGGATCCAGAAACAGAGAGGTAAGACACACACACACACACACATCTTCTGATTTTTATACAGTGGTTTGTTGATGTGTGCAGACTAATTTTACTGTAATTAATCATTAAAAACTAAAAAAAAAAAAATTTAAGGTAAATTATAACTCTAATATATAAAAAAAAAATAAACATTTCACTGTATCAAAACCTGTTGTTGTTAGTATTCACACGCATAAGTGTGTTTGTTATTGATTGTAATTAAAAATAAACTTAAATAATAAAAAAACAGCATAGATGGTTACATATATGACCAATACAAGAGGGAAGAAAACAATTATCACATATTATGCACATTATTTGGATAAAAAACAAACCTGTAGAAATATATAAGTTATTAATTAATTCATATGAATTTAGTCATCTTCTACACAAAAACTTTTATTAGTAAACATATGTTAACTCATGCACAAATACATTAAGTTAACCTCATCAATAATTGGGGCCAACTGAGGTTCACTAGATTTACACTTTTCATAGTTGTGTGCACATTTGATCAACACACACCAACACACACACGCATGCATACACACCCACATACACGCTGACCTGATGTCCCTGTGGTTACCTGGAAGCAGGTGGGCCGCCCCGGCCCCAAAAAGAAAGCACGAATGTCCCGGACGCGCTCCGACTTCCTCACCCGCTGTAACTCTGAGGGGGCGACCCAGTCGGACGATGACGACGAATACTACATCCCCGCCCACTCCCACACGCTGCCCCCCTCTCTGTCTCCCCCTTGTGTCCACCCCGAGGATCACTGTCTCAGTGACTGTGAGATGGTAAACCACCGGATCTCCGCAGGTTCCGTGACCTCCAAGCAATCGGCTGTTTCCTGTCCACTCAGGCCGCCTCCTCCTCCCTCCACCCGGCCAATCGGCAGTGGTGGGGCTTTTTAACACTGCTAACCCCACTGTGGTCGCTCCGTCCACTGCTGACGATCATTTTGACTCCTGATCCGGAGGGAACGTCCCTGCACGTCACTCCGGTGGCTGTTGGTTTAAAACTCGGGCTGTGCTGAGTCGTCTGAACTGTCATCTCTAGACTTCTCTTTGCTTTTCAACTCACAAGAGTTTACCTCTTTATAAAAGGATATTTCAACATTTTTGAGTTGTATCTTGGATTTTTCCTTCAATAAACAAATAGGATGTTTCCTCAAGGGACTGCAGCTAACTTTTAATTCATTTGGTATTAATTTCTTGATACTTTTTTAGGCTTGAGATAGGAAAAGAAGTTTCAAATGTCATCAAAATGCTTATTTGGTCAAAAAAACCTAAAAATTCTTAAGATTTTCACAAAGACAAAACCAATGAAACTGAACAATTTACCAACCAAATTTATCTTCTGTCGATTAAGTATTTAAATGACTGACTAATTGCTTCATCACTTTTAAATGGAAAGGTTATATTTAGGGAAGCAGATTTTTTTAAACTCCAAATTGAAATTAATTATGATTAGCATCACTGAAATTAAACTGCAGCCTTAAATCATTAATTTGCTGCTGTTTGCTGTTTTTAAATGACATGAGGATCAGTCACTTATTAACCGGTAAAGATAAAAAATATGTGTCAGGTGTCTTGAAGGAAAAATATGAGGTTAAAACTCAAAATGTGAGTAAACGCAGGAATCCCTGTGCCTTCATCTTCTTCTTTAACAACAATAAACGCAGATTTTCACAGTCAGGACTGAGTGAAGATCTCATCCACTGAAGCTTTGACCTTCATCAACGACAACCAAACAACATCACGCCTCGTGATGCTCTGCACGCCGACTGCTGCTCCTGCATGTTGGACTCGTAGAAAGTTCGCGTAACTTCTAACTAACAACGTCATTTTCTAACAGGATCTTACGAGCATGACTTCTGTTTTTCTCTCAGTATTTCAGCGTTACTTTCTGCTCAATCTGTCACACTTTACATTAAGACATGTACTCATCATTAACTAGTTGCTTTTAGTGTCTTATTATTTTCTTTTTTTTTCAGAGTTAGGGTTATTATGGGTTAGATTCAGGTTGTTATCCATGTAATTAACATACAAATACTTCATTACTTACTATCAATAAGCAGTTATAAAGAGGCTATTAAGGGAAAACTCTTAGTTAATGACCTTTTCGTTGTAGCATGGCATTAGTAAGTGATTTTTATTGTCTAATAAAGAACCAGTATGTTACTAATCTTTGCATAGGTGCTTTTAAACAACCAGTCAAAGGTTAATATTTGTACTTTTTTTTTTTAAGTGTAACCCTCATTTTCTTTAGGTTAGATTTTGTTTTAGCAGTAGAAGAATCACAAGAATTAAGTGAAGAATGAATAATTTAAGTAAAAATGTGATCACTTAGATGATCTACAGCCATTAACTA
>JAPZDY010000023.1:21571637-21591425 GCA_029783645.1 Ctenochaetus hawaiiensis
AGGGGGAGGGTGTGACGAAGTAATTCTGAGGCTGTTAAATTCTGACACTGAAGAAGACAGCTTTAGTGGTTTTAGTTATTAAATTTAGTGGGTGCGGCTTATATTCAGGTGCGGTTTATAGTCCGAAAAGTACCGTACTAATACCACTACTACCAGTCTTCTATTCTATTCTTCTACTCAATCTTCTACTATTACTTCTACCACTACTGTTACTCCTTTTCTTGTACTATGACTCCTCCCATTACTTATTCTTTTTCCTTGTGCTTTATTCTCTTCTTCTTCTTCTTCTCTCCCTTCCTTTTTATCTTCTTCATCTAATACCACAACTTCTACCATTAGTACTACGACAACTACAACTACTACTACTACTATTTCTTCTTCTTCTTCTTGAAAACAGAAAAAGATGAATGAACGTAAGTGAACCTGAACGTTTCTGTCCGTTCCAGATGTGAGCAGTGTGAACCTGGATGATTACAACATCCACGTCATCGCCAGCGTTCTCAAACAGTGGCTCCGTGACCTTCCCAGCCCTCTCATGACCTTTGAACTGTACGAGGAGTTCCTCAGGGCCATGGGTGAGCTCATAATTAGCCCCTTCAGTGACTCCTCCATGCTGTTTGTCAGTGCTGAGGCTTTCCCCTGCTGAGAGTCGGTTACTGAAGGTGAAACGTTACTTGGTCTGATGCCGTGTGCTTGTTTTTCTTTTCAGGTCAGCCAGACAAGCGGGAGGTGATCCGAGGAGTTTATTCTGTGATCGACCAGCTCAGCAGGACGCACCTCAACACGCTGGAGCGCCTCATCTTCCATCTGGTCAGGTGAGTGATGAGATAATAATCGACATCAGATGTACAGCCTCGGGTAAGACAGCCAGCGTAAAAAAAAGGCAGGTTTTGAAATGAGATCTGAATGATGTTTTTGCGTGAACTGGTGAACTATCGGAGGTGTAACCCAGCCTCTCAGCCCGTGTTAGCTGCAGCCCTCCTCAATCCTGCAAAGAATAAACAATCAGAAAGAAAATAGATGGATGAATGGATAATGTTTTTGTCTGTGAGCAAAGAGTCTCTGCAGTTTAATATTTGACAGAGTGGTTTCAGATCCACCTTGTTGGATGAGTTTTCTCACTCGCACGCCATCCTGTGCGTTGTGTTTAGTGGGATTGGATGTCAAACTCTGTAATCCGACATCAGGATTAACAGGATTACATCACATTGTGTTTCAGAATTGCCCTGCAGGAGGAGACTAACAGGATGTCAGCAAACGCCCTCGCCATCGTGTTTGCTCCCTGCATCCTTCGCTGCCCCGACACCATCGACCCTCTGCAGAGCGTCCAAGACATCAGCAAGACCACAGCGTATGTCCACCGCCGCCAACGTTCCTCTGAAGTTCCCTAAATGAAATGTTTACTAGTCAAACTACAATAAAAATGCCTTAATTCAGAGTTTTCTTTTCTATCTCGTCCACTTACATCTGACTAAATGACCCAGTGGTTTTTTATGTCAAAATAATTTCCCACACATGAATTCTAACTCTAACATATTTCTTCACGTGTGCCTATAGACATCGAACATACTCATATTCATTTATAATTTTCTTATGTATTTTTTTTTACCCTGTAGGTGCATTTTTCTAAGTAATGCCACAATGTGTGATTCTACAGTGACTTTTTGTTTGCAGGTGGTAGATAGCACAAAAATGTTAACAATCTAGTAACTAATTTACATAAGCTTCTATTAAAATCTTTATTAGTTAAGTTTAAATGGTGCAGCCAGTTAAATGAATCACTAGTTGGCACTTGTAGTTACTGAGAAGTTAGAAAGGACTTTGGTTGTAAGCTTGCTCATTTACAAATAGCTTGTGCAACCAAATCCTCTGCTCGTACTCTTTTAAATTCTATTTTAAATGAATCTCCTTCCTGTAGGTGTGTGGAGCTGATCATCAACGAGCAGATGAGCAAGTACAAAGCTCGTCTGAAGGACATCAGCAGTCTGGAGTTTGCAGAAAGTAAAGCCAAGAGCCGACTGACGCACATCAGGAAGTCCATGGTGAGTTCACACTGCTGTCAATCATCCGAACATCTGTCCTTTAACCAGAGGCCAAGTTATGTACTTGTGATGCTGAATATGTTTGTTTAAATGATCCTTATTGCCTGAAACTGACACAGGTTTTACTCTGCTTGTTCCTTTCACTCATCATTTAAATGGTGACACAACGAGTTTTCAGCTCCATGAGCAGCTGGCATGGTTTTCGCTCGGCCATGGCAGGAGTTCATCTCACTTAGTTTCTGTACATCTTTCATCGACAGACCTTGCTGTGTTTTTTTTGTAACATAAGCAAGGTCCAAAACAAACTAACTTCGAGGGATATGCTGCACCATTTTAAATGTAGACCTGCATTAAATATCTCTGCAAAATAAAGCTGCTGAAATGTTACCAGGTTTGAATTTCTAAAAGAGAATAGCTCTTATCGAGGCTGCAAATAAGCAACAGCGCTAAATTTTAAAAGCACATTTTTACGAGTATGTCTAAAATAAATGTTAATTCATGCCACCAAAATTATATTTCTTTTTTTTTCAAAGTAAAACAACATCCTTGCATAAAACAAAAAGAATGGAGTAGAGAGACGAAAAACTAGCTTACTGCCACTGACACACCTTCAGTTAATGTAACACTGCTGAAATTTATCACAAGAAAATTTCAAACAAATACTTGTACGTAGCAAATTATTTAAGTGGATATGATACAATTAACAGCTGATCATAATAAAAAAACTAAGGGAATATAATGATAAATTTATATTCACTTATTGCAATACATTTTGTTTTTTCATAGTAAATCTATAATGCATAGTATTAAAAAAGGAAAAACTTCTCATTGTAGCTGCAAACAATTACAATTAGTACATTGTGGAATGTTTTAAAATGTCCTAATGCTTTATTTTGAAAAGACATAAAATAACTGTGGTCCCATCAAGGTGTATAATCCGTTTTTTTGGCAAATGTTAATCTGAAAAATGCAGAAAACTTCTTTGTCATTCCCGACTTTTCTCAAATTCCTCCACCGACCAACTGTATCTAAACTTTCTCAGTGAACACAATTTTTAATTATTTGCCAATCAAAAGATTTGGAGACATCTTGGTTAAAACTTTGCAAAATTAGGTTACAAGGTGATGTTTTTAGCTGTCAAGCTTCATGTGACTTTTGTAACATTTACTATATTTCAACATGTAGTTAAGATTTGTTATATTTAACTTAAACGTCCTAAAAAAACTTTCACTTTCCAACCAAATTTAGCTCAGATTTAACTAAAATGTAGCAACATTTTTTGACTTAAAAATTACAAAGTCCATGCATATTTGACTACCTTCACCACTCCTTTAACCCTAATCTGTCCTTCCTTCCTTCCTTCCTCCCCCACCCCTCCTTCCAGAAACCCGTACTAATTGCTGTTAGGTTTATGAGCATAACCCGCACTGCCACCCCGGTATGTATGCCCCCTACCACTCCATGTGCCCGCCCACCACGAGTCCTGTCCTGTCCGTCAGTCTATCTGACCCGTCCGCTCATGCTGTCTGTTTCCTACAGTCATAGTACTCGTCCACGTCTGTCTGCAAGCTAGTTCACTTTTAGCTGTTTGACCCTCTGTTTGTGCATTTGTTCCTGTTTTGTAATAACTTGGTTAACAGGTGTTGGTCACTTGACACTGTTACGGAAAAAGTTCATTACGTGATGCAATAACCCCTAAAAATGCAGGTTTTTAGAAATGTTTCTTTTTTTTTTTTACCTTAATCCAGTGGTAACAACCACTAGAGAGCAGTGTTTAGATGTTACATCTATATTTACTCTAAAAATAGTGATGTTACAATATTTAAGTGTAAATACATAAGTAGTTATTGTAGCTACTTTTCCTTTTATGTTTATCGACCATATCTGCTTGGACTTAAGTCTGACTTTGAGACACGACACTGAGACTAATGACTTTAAATTGACTTAGACATTAGATATTTTGGACATTTTTATTATTAAAAAGGGATTGAACAAGAAACTGATCAGATTTATTTACGTATTTACTTAATCGGATTACCAAAGTTTTGGTGTTACGATCAAATGTTTCCCCACAGCCGTTCATACAGGACACCATTGTTTGTGCCTGGTGTTTTGATGCTAAAATCATTAAAAAAACTTGTACCACAACAAATTTAGAGTTGCCTTTGACTCAATTATGTCTCAAAACTAGAGGGTGACTGTAAACTTAAAGTGACCTAAATCACAGTTCTGCTTGTGGCTGAACAGTCGGTATTTTAGCAGCACCTAATATTGGCTAACAGTGGCTATTAATTGTCATTGGTTATTTAGATAGTTTAGTAATATTTTTCAGATATGGCTAATGTATTTAATAAGTAATAATAGTTTAACTGCTTAAAAAATTTCAATTACCACTTTGTTGCTTTCAGTCTGCTAAGTCTTTGTGGAAAGTCGACCAGGCTAACAACCTAGCATCACTGCTAACAAGCTGGCATTTCTGTTGCTGAGGGAACAATGACAGTCATTTTTTATTTTTTCTGACTAATTTTAGTGAAATAAAGGATGTGGTGCATTTATTTTTACAGTTTAAAACCGGATCCAGTGGAACTACTGCTGTAACTGTATTTTAATCTCTGGTTAATGCTAATTTTTGTGTTTCGCGCTCTGAGACAGCAGCGCTTTGACTGTAGCTCCACTGACTGCTGTTTGCTTTCTGTTTCTGCTTCACGACTAATTAACATGCAGCCTAACACAGCTAAGCTTAAGGTAATACCTAAGTGTGTGTGTGTGTGTGTGTGTGTGTGTGTCAGAAGATTTGTTTGTATGTGTGTGTCCAGCAGCAGACATCATAGTTTCTTAGCAATGATGTTGTGAACTGTGGTCAACACATCCTCTGTACAGTCCTTATGTGGTCAAAACATTCAGTTGTGTCTATAGCAAGTTCGCTGTCTTTGCACCATCACTATCAGTGTCAGCAACAGCAAAAACTGTATTATTATTATTATTTTTATTGTCATTATTGCTATTGCTATTGATCAGCCTCCGCTAACACACTTTGCTGCCCTGTGATTTGTCTGTGTGAACTTGCAGAGCAAAGGTCGAGTTCGACAAAGCAGCTCCCACACGCCCTCGCCTCCTCTCAGCCCCAAGGTGCCCCCTGTGGTGGACGGAGAGAGTGCAGGAGGTGGGGGTGGAGGTGGAGGTGGAGGTGGAGGCGGGAGTGGAGAGGATACAGCAGAGGCCGGGCCGAACGAGCAGCAGCAGCTGGCAATGCAGCAAGAGGAGCGAATCCTCACCGAGCAGATTGAGAGTCTGCAGAAAGAGAAGTATGACGTCTCATTGGCTGAACTGCACATAAACCAGAGGCAGAATGTAACTAAGTAGATTTACTCAAGTTGACTTGAGTAAATCTAAAGGCTTGTAACCGTCATGTGTGTGTGTTTGTGTCTGCAGGGAGGAACTGACGTATGAAATGTTGATCTTGGAGCCGCGGACGTCGGACGATGAGACTCCTGAATCTGAAGCATCCATCGGCACAGCGGACAGCTCTGAGAACATCACCATGGAGACGGAGGGCGCCACCTCAGACCTCTGTGGTACGTGTGTGTGTGTGTGTGTGTGTTCATTATGTAGTACTTCTTGGATTTTATGTTTCTGTTAATTATACTGATTATGCAAATGGATCCTTTCACAGTGTCACATAATTGTAGAAAACTATTTTATTGTGTTTTTGTCACTAAAAGTACACATGAGCATTTTAATGTTGTAGTTCATTAATGTGATCCAAGATTAAATATTTTTTATGCCACCTGGTAGATTATAATACTGCATCATAACATATTTGAGTTTTTATATGTAAAAAGAAACTAAAACTCTTAGACAAATGTAGTAAGGTACAAAACTTTCCTTTTAAAATGTAGTGGACTAATAAGGTACAACACTTGAAGTACTCTGTACTTGTTCAATAATGTTCAATAAGCAGCTTTTCTGCAACAGAAACAGGTTGACAAACTGCCATCAGTCAACTGACACAAACATATGAATTAATGGCACTGATGGAGTTTGATTGAGAAGGAGGTTGTTTGCCTTTTTGTTTTCATTTTGTAGAGCGCTTCATGAGTTTATCAGAGAGCTGACTGGTAAATTGAGGGCAGAGAACGACAGGAAACAGCATGTAGCTAAGCTCCCTGCTCACGCTTGAACTGGGGAAGTTGCAGTTTGTTTGTTTATAAAGCGAGCAACCCGTTGCACTGACCTGGAATCAGATGCTGCAGCAGCATGTTCCACTTTTTGTGTTTGTTTGTTCAAATCACTGTGGCTTTCAGTTTCACTTTCCCTTGCATTATTTAAGAGACTCTATAAATGAAAACACAGATCATCTCCTTAAATATTGACACTTAAAAAAAGTTGAGTGTATGTTTGCAGCTTGGAAGCACGGATGCAATAATTCCTTTTCAGTCTGAACCTTTTCTGAGTCTACAGTCTGTTTTCTGCTCTTGTGGGCGACATTTGCTCTTCAGAATGAGTCTTAACAGTAAATTGTTAACATGGTAACATCAATAACTTTGCATGTGCAGGATTTGTAACATGTCTCTTCCTCTGCTGCTCTCTTTCTCCACAGATCGTGGCACATATCGCTCCAGAAAGTCCGAGGCAAAAGGCAGACGAGCTTTACGCCGTCAGCCCGACTCCCAGGACTCTGCCGACTCCACCTCCACCGTTTCCTCCTCCTACCACCCCTCCTCCTCTCTCTCCTCCAACGCCTCCGGCTCCCCTTCCCCTCACTACCGGTTCCGCTCCTCCTCCTCCGGGCCCCTGCTCACCTCCTGCGGTTTGGGGGCCCCGTTGGCCGAGGCGGAGGGGGGCCAAAGAGCCGGGAAGACCCGTCACAGGCTCAGGCTCAGCCGCAGCTCTCCACGTGAGCCCTCGGGGAGCCACCGGAGGGAGCCGGACTTCAGCTCGGGGCCACAGCAGCTGGTTCTGTACGGCAGCAACGAGTTCATGGTGTGAAGCCTGGTGGGTGGGGGAGGGGGGCCACCGCCGCCGCCACCACCGCCTGTTCGAGCACAGGAAGGTGTAAGAGATGGGGAGGAGGGAGGGAGAGTCCAGGGTTGAACGAGGCAGGTAACGGGGCGAGGTTAGAGCCCGGCGTGGCCTGCCGCCCCTCCTCGGTGCCCACCCCCCTCCTCCCCTGGTCCAGTCACGGAAAGAAAGTGGGAATAAAAAAAAAAGAGAGGACCGAAAAACTGACACGGATGGTCGAAAGAAAGAGGACGAAACTGGAACAGAGTGAAGAGAAAGGACACGGTCGGCCATGTTTGTTGACCCTCTGATCTCAGTGCTGTTTGACCTCCCTGCTGGAGCCCCTGGGAGGTCAGTTAAAGGAGAAGAAGAAGAAGAAGAAGAAGAAGAAGGGACGGGTGGTGAGACACACAGAGAAAAGAAGCCACACCTGCAAAGCCAAATCTTACAGCGCCCCGTCTTTTATTTTTTATTTTAGCATGTGGGCAGGTGGTTGAATCCACCCAGAAGAAATGTAGCCATACTGACTGAACAGGCGGACAGTTTGTCTGTGACCAGCGCCAAGCTAAGTCTGCTCTCCACGTTTACACAGGACACACCGGCCGAGAGGCTGCATGCTACTCCATCACACTTTTTTCTTACGTCAGTTTGAAGAAACTGTACAGATATATGTTACAGCTGTGTGTCACATTATTATTATTAATATAATTATGTTACAGAGGAAAAAAGTGTACATAGAAAAGAAACTCCAGTGCTGCTCTTTTGTCGTTCATTGTCAGTTAGTCTCTGTTTCCTGTTCCTCTATTTTTTTGCAAAGTGAAGTGTCTGGAATTCAGGTTCCACTTTTTGTTTCTGTGCTGGTTTTCTAGGTTTTACCGTCTTTTTCTCTCTCTCTCTCTCTCTTTTCCTGTTACACAATGAACAGAGCCAGTTGTGAGCGTCTGCTGGGTCGTAAACAGTTGAAGGAAAAGCTTGCAGTGCTTCATGTTTGGACGTGGGGTGTCAAATGTCAATCAGCCATAAGTGTATTGTATCTGCCTTTTACCTGCAAGCTATCGTTTGTTTTTCCTTCGGTTTTACTCCAAAAAACATCAGTGTTACTATGTCAGGACTTGAATTTTTTTATATATATATTATTGCTGTATTATAGGTGTTGTTATTGATATCAAAGATGTCATGTTTTTGTTGTCAATATTGTTTCATGGTTTGTTTGTTTTTTTGTTCAGATGGAAGCCATTTTTTCTTTCCTTTGCGTGTGTGCATGTCTGAATGAATGAATGAATAATTCCTGCCACTGTTTCAGCTCCAACATTGTGCATGTGTGGTCTTCTCTACACACACACACACACACACACACACACACACACACACTGTTTTGCCTCATATTCTTCTTGTCAAGGTGAAAAAACGTCTCTTCAAACATCAAAGTGACACTAAAACCAACTCAGACTCATGAAATGTCTGAACCGTCTGAGCTTCATTGCACCTGTGGGGAAACTCTTGCACTCTCCCACACTTTTTAAACCGTCCACAACGTCCTCTGAGCCATCCACAACACACTCTTCTTCGTCTCTATCTCTGTCAACATCATCTTCTTCTTCTTCTTCTCTTTTTATCATGATAGCAGCTCTTCCATTCTTCTCTCTCCCAGCTCTGGCTGTGAAAAAAAGTAGCATTTAAACCTGCCTGTTAACCCGACAACAAACAAGTAGCATCGAACTCAGACCGTCCACGTGTTTCTGCATATTCTTCCTCTCTTTTCAGTCCACGCAGCGTCAAAACAGTCGGTGGAATATTCAGTTTTATTGGGTCTACTGAGTAGCCTCACAGCGATGATGTCTCTGTACTTTAGCTGCAAAATCCCTCTTCGCTTGCTGCGTCTGTGATCAGATCCTTTTGTTTTTTCGATCTCACCAACACAACCAGTGTTAATCGACTTCTCCTTGAAGCTGGAAGTGTCAGTAAAGACTGTGCTGATCTCAGTTTTAATGCAGGTGTGGAGACTTGCAGTGTGCTGTCTTTTTAAAACATAAAAACTGTAGACCTGTTTTTGGAAAAAAAAACAAAAAAAAAAACAAGTTTCCGAGGTGAGCTGAAAGGACAAAACCGATGCCAGGTGAAAAATCTTTAAGTTAATGTTTGATGGGATGGTCTTTGTACATATTCAGGCACTCGACCAGGAAAAAAACAAAACAAAACAAAAATAAAAACAAAAAAAAAGAGTTAAAAAAAGTGAATGTACCTGTCACTGGAAGGCATGCTCTGCTTTCTCTGGATGTTTTTGTTCCTCTTTTATACACAGTGTATGTACTATTTATGATCATGCTTTTGGGGTGTACATTGGTTTAAAAGAATCTGTTATAAAAGGTGTTATAAAAGGATATATTATCCTGTGTACGATTCATTATCTCCAGTTAATCACGGCAACGTTTTATCAGGCCGCACTCGGTCTGTCCTGTTTGTGCTACAAAGCAAAAAAAAAAAGAAAAGAAAAGAAAAGCGTGTCTCTTTGTCTGTGCCACTCTGGACACGGTTATGTATAAGGTGCAATTTGTGTTATATTTCTTTTTTTTTTTTTATGATACAAACACGTCTGTTGTAAGGAAAAAAAAAGACTTTATGGGGGAGATTCATCTGCTTATTAAAAAAGCAAAACTGCAGCCAAACACAAATGGAGTTGAGTAATTTTTGTTCTCTGGCCGGAGTCCAGAGAGAAGATGTGTGTGTTGTAATTTAACAGGAAGTGATTTTTTTATGCATCAGTTTGTCTTTAATGGGTCAAAATCACACATTTTTTGTTCCTCTTCCATGTGTGAATCCTCGAGGCCAAAGCTTAACTTTAAAATATTTCACATCCTGCAGTGTTTACATCCATGCTCACCATCTTTTTTGCTGATTTTATTTGCGAATCCCTGAACTTCTTTGCATTTTACCGCCACCAACAGCTCATCAGTGAAACAGCATGAAGCCATCAGAAGAAAATTTCAGTCAACTGCCTCAAACCTGTGAGAGTTAATCCCAAAGGTGTTTAATGGAGATGCAATCGGATCTTTGTGCAGGTCTATTCATGCCTGAATAAGTTCATAAATTATATCTGAATACCAAGGTATTTGTAAAAGTAAATGAACTTGATCATCTAAGCAGATTTGACCATAAAAACAAAAAAATGATTTAATTTTGAATTCAGTTTCAGCCTTTTTTGATCTGTGGATCATTTTCACAGAAGACATTTTGACACATAACAGTATGTGAAGGCACAAGTGTAATAAATAAAACTATCGATGGTTGGATTTCCTGTAGCTGCTTCAGTTTGAAGTTATTAGAATTCTAAATATTAAATATTATATTATAAATGTCATAGTTGTTATTGTTATGATACAGTGATATTTATCCATTTCACACATTATTTATAAGCTGATTTATAATAATAATAATAATATGATATATAATATATTATGTATAATAAATATAATACAATAAAAATAATAATAACCATCTAGTTCTGAAAGGGAGATTGTAGATACTGAAAGTAAACGGTTGACAAATGGAAAATATTCAAATGAAGAGAAAGTACCTCTATAATACTATAATAATTTATATAATATAGTAATATATACAATAATAATCTAATACTATACTTGAGTACAGTACCTTGGTAGATGTATCACGTGACTTTCCACGCTGGTGGAGCGTCTTCGAAACTGACAAGGCTCATGATAATTTATTTATATATTCATTTATTTACATATGTACTCACAAACACATTTATTTATTTATATTTAATTATTTACCAAAATTATACGCGTTGTTGTTTTTTGGTGACGTAGCTGCGTATTTTAATGTTTACGTTTGAAGAATCAGTTGTTTTTTTTTTCTCTCTTTATAACGTAAAATAAGTTTCGCTCTCATAAATTGTCCAGGCGACAGTTACCACAACAAAAGCCTCCACTTCCCGTCAGTCACCGGGTCAGAAAATGAAACTAACAGAGCAGAACAGCGAAGAAGTTTCCCCCCTCCCATGTCTGCCCACAAAAAAACAGAAAAAGAGGCGTTTTTGTTTTGTAACCTTGTTGACGGTCGATCCCACCAGCGATTCACCAGAAGACGAACAGAAAGACAAACGCCTGGTTTCTCTTCCACTAAAATGAAAGTAAAGTGTACATTTTCGCCGTGTGTGTGTGTGTGTGAGTGTGTGTGAGTGTGTGTAGGTTTTGAAATGCCGTGGCAGTGATTCACCTGTCGATCCATCCCATGTAACGTCGGTATAAAGATCTGTGGGTTTTTTTCTAACAGCTGGATTCACATCTATCAAGCTGAGGCGCGACTCCAACCTGTCCGCGGTGAGTTTACTCCTCTTCATCATCATCATCATCATCATCATCACTATGAAACCACTTTTACTTTTCGCTGGATGAAACTGTGAAATCTGACTGTTCGCTGTGATTTTCAGTTTGTATCATCTGATGTTGAAATGTCTCTTTAAATCTCGCAGATGTCTTTTACTAAAATCGTTTACTTTGACCTGGAGACCACCGGATTAGGTAACATTCACTTTTTGTGTTTCCTCTTAAAAATCTGCCACAGTATCTTTAATTCACTTCAGCATTGTCTTTTTATTTACTTTTATTTGGTATCAGTCCATATTTTTTATCAGTGCTTTGTTTATTTTTAACATTTATTGTTTTATTGAACCTTAGAGGCTTTATTTGGACTTAAAAATTAAAGGTACACTTATTTTTTTTTTTTTTTTACATCTGGTTCCTTTCATTATATAGAATTTCATCAAAATAATTAGCATTTTTCTACTTTTGTTTAGTACAAAATGATTAAATTATCTCCGATCTTATTCCTCAGTTCATTTTAACAGTGGTTAGAAATGAATTTGATACTCGGCATTACCTTAGTTATAATACCACTGCTCATAATACTACGACACTGGTAATCCTGCATCTAAAATCCTGCTGAAGTACACAGGCATCAAATTATACTAAAAGTAAAAAATACTCATTTGCAGAACTACTTGATAGGTAGATAAAAAGATAAAAGTGCTGAACTTTCTGGACAAAAGCGCCTGTAATGTTTTTTTAATTCTTTTATTACTTCCTTAAAATTCAACTGATATCAGCAGTCGTAATTTTTTATTACTACAATCTTGAAGCTCCACCTGTCAACTGGCAGCTCAGTTCGGTGGAGTCTCTATGCAATGGGGAGGATAAGACTCAATATTTTTATTGGTTCATGCTCTCACATATGAATGTTACACCCTTCTGTTCTACTTGGTGAATTTCCTGAGAATTTGTCAGGTTTCACTTTGGTTGGTGAAAGAGTATCAGCAGGTATCAGACGTTACACAACAAAGGCAAACCAGCCGCAGACGCACTTCCTGCTGCCGCCACAGGATGCTTTGAATTAACGCAGTATTAAACACACACACATATATATATACAGTTATAATCAAACCCTATGATTTTAATAAACACAGACTCCAGTGAGTTTCATGAGATGTTTCAGTGTTTTCTGACTTGATTTAGATAATAAAATCGACATTGGAGAAACTCATTAGTTGCATAAAAAAGTTAGTCTCTCTGTAAAGTAGGTTGGTTTTGAATCTTTAAAGTAGTTCAGTTCATTGTGACTTTGAAGTTCCTGAATCTGCAGTTATGACTCTGTGTGGGTGTAAGCTGCTGAAATGACTCACTGTAGGAATGTTGTCATATCATCCACCTCGACACTGCCACTGTCAGTCGACCTCTGAGAAATGTGGAAACCCTGCAAACATTACTTATAAAACATGATGGTTATATTTTCTATTTGGTTATATTTTCCTTTTCTCTTGTGCTTCTTTGATCCGTCCGTTTTTCTTCTTTCAGACACTGATAGGTGTGATATCATCCAGCTGTCGGCCGTCTGTGGAGAGAAGGTTTTTAATGCCTTCACCCTGCCTCGCTGCGCCCTCACTGAGAGCGCAAAAAGCGTCACAGGCTTCTCCGTCAGTGATGGTGGCCTGTTTCGCCACGGGAAATGGGTGAACACCATCCCTCTTGAAGAGCTTCTCATCTCCTTCATCGCCTTTCTTCGCTCCTTCCGCTGCCCTCTGGTGCTGGCAGCCCACAATGCGAGGTATTTCGATGCCCCAGTGCTCACCAGAGTGCTGGCACAGTTATCCCTGCGACAGGAGTTCCAGCAGGTGGTGTTTGGGTTTCTGGATACTTTCTTGCTGAGCAAGAATGTCTATCGTGGTCTGGCCAGTTATTCCCAGGAGAACCTGGTTCGCACCTTCCTGGGAAAGACCTATGATGCTCATAATGCTTTGGAGGACGCCAAGATCCTGCAGGAGCTGTTCAACGCCTTGAACCCCAGCCGCCGGGATATCTCCAGATTTATCTACCAGTCGTGTCTGAAATTTTGAAAGAAATGCAGAGGAAATGAAACAATCTTGCCTCAAAAAGAAAATAGAGGCCATTTTTTAAAAAAGTTAGCTTTGCTTTGAAGTTTTGCTCTCATTGTAATATTTAAACATTCAGAAAAGAAAATTAAATGATGGGTAAATAATATTATATTATATTGTGATGGAAACAAAGTCTGTTTCACCCCAAACGCACAAATGTTTCATGTTATTTTTGTGCAATGATTTTTATTTAATTTTGCTTGCTAATGTTTTTGTATCATTTTTTATGCTCACTGTTTTGTATGCTGTTTACAATGAAATGGAGCAGTTTTCCAAAAAAAACATTAAACATGAACTTGTTTCTTCTAATCAATGAATGTTTTCTCGATTCTTTTTTTAATTATGTCTTTCATTTAATTTTAAATTGACTTCATATCGAAATAGGACAAAATATGACCAAAAAGTCCTTATTTTCCTGTGGAGGGCAGCAGTGTGCCCTTGACGCTTCTATCTACGTAATATTCTACAGAGGAGGAAGAAAGGAAACTCGCGCATGCGCAAATCTGATGGGAATTCCAGGGAGCCGGGAACGTGGAATGTTTCGTCCACATTTCTGTCGGACAAGAAACAAAACGTCTTATTGTTTGGCTTCACTGACTATCCATCTGCGAAAAAGAACAATTTTGTATCGTTAATCTTATTATATTTTTAGCCAAATGGCATATCCACAAATGTCGATACACTAGTCAAAAACCACTCCTTTCTGTCTTTGATAATAAGGTCGAACAATGTATTAAAACTATTATTCATTCCACTAATATTAAAGCCATTAAGACTTTTGATTTATGTGCCCCTTTCAATGTATTTGTGTAATATGATATTCTAAAATTACTACCTCTGAATGTTTGTAGCCCCCTGGCGGTTGTCATTACATTGTACTGTATTGCACTGTTCTGCGCTGTATTTCTTAATAAAGATTTTAAAAAAAAAACAAAAAAAAAAACGTCTAGTTTCTATTCCATCAAAATGAAAGCAGAGTTTACAGTTAGGTGAGTGTAGGTTTTGAAATGTTGTGGCAGTGATCCATTTGTTGGATCCAGTCCCAGTTCATTGGTCTATATAAAGGATACCTGATTTTTTTAGTCGCTGTCTTCATTTCTGTCAAACCGCTCAGCACAAACAACTCTCGACTGTCCACAGTGAGTTTTTCCATAACACATTTCTCAATTAAGGAAAACTATAAAATGATTTCTTGTTATTTGCTAACGGAGACAGTTAAGAAAAACTTTGTAGACTATGATTTTAATGAATTTTCTGATTTATAGGGTGTATCAGCTCATGTTGAAATGTCTCTTTCATTCTGCAGATGTCTCATCCAAAAATCGTTTTCTTTCACCAGCACACCACCGGAATAAGTAAGATCCCCTTAAATCTTGTTTTTTCACTAATCCTCTATCATAATCTCATTAGTTTAGTAAAAAAAAAAAAAAACTCTTATCCTCAGTTAATTTTAATAGTGATGAAAGAAAAAGTCAGTACTCACATTACCTTACTCATAATACTAATACAAACATAATCCTGCGTCGATAATGCTGTATCCAAAATCTTACCACATCAAATTGTATTTTAAATACCAAAAGTTAAAACACTCAATTTTCAGAGCTATAACTTAACTTTAACTTGCTTGATGGAAAAAAGCAGGAATTTTATATAAATGGCATCTTGGTGTATGTCGTCACATCATCAATCTCTACAAACCACTGTCATTTTGTCTCTGAGAAAAATAAAGAAATTATTGACAAAACAAGAGTGTTTTTACAGATGTGATTGTAATAACCACTTTTTGGTTATATTTTCTTGTTTTCTTGTGCTTCTTTAATCCGTCTGTTCTCTTCCTTAAGAAACTAACAGGTGTGATATCATCCAGCTGTCTGCCGTCTGTGGAGAGGAGGTTTTTAATGGCTTCACCCTTCCCGTGGAGGAAATCCATAGTGAAGCAAGTTGCATGACAGGCTTCTCCGTCAGTGATGGTGCCCTGTTTCGCTACGAGGAACAGGTGAACACCATCCCTATTAAAGAGCTTCTCACCTCCTTCATTGCCTTTCTTCGTTCCTTTGGCTGCCCTGTGGTGCTGGCAGCCCACAATGCAAAGTGTTTTGATGCCCGAGTGCTCACCAGAGTGCTGGCACAGTTCGACCTGCTGCAGGAGTTCCAGCAGGTGGTGTCTGGTTTTCTGGATACCCTCCCGCTGATCAGGCGTGTTCGTCGTGGTCTGGAGAGTTATGCTCAGGAGAACCTGGTTTGCAACATCCTGGGAAAGATCTATGGTGCTCTTGATGCTTTGGAGGATGCCAAGATGCTGCAGGAGCTGTTCAACACCTTGAATCTCAGCAGCTCGGAGATCTCTCAATTTATCTTCAGATCATTTTGAAACATCTTTATGAAAAAAAAATCATGCCTCAAAAAAGGAAATAGAGGCTATATCTTAAGAAAAAAGTCAGCTTTTCTTTGAAGTTTTGCTCTCACTGTAATGTTTTAAACATTCAGAAAAGAAAATTAAATGATGGTTAAATTATTGTTATTGTGTATTTATTGTGATGGAAACAAATCATGTCTGTTTTCACCCCAAACACACGGATGTTTCATGTCAACTTTGTGCAATGATTTCTATTTAATTTTGTTTTCTAATGTTTTCTATCATCATTTATGCTATTTACAATGAATTGTAGCAGTTTAAAAAAAAAACATTAAACATGAACTTGTTTCTTTCAATCAAATAATGTGTTTTTTATTCTTTATTTAATTATGTTTTTCATTTAGTATATTTAATAACTAAAAAGTCCTTATTTCCTGTAGATGGCAGCAGTTTGCCAGTTATTCTTCTATCTGGTTCATATTTTACAGAAGATAAGATTTTTTAATGATACAAACTCGTCTGCTGTAAGAAAAAAAATATTGGGGAGATTAATCTGCTTATTAAAAAAAGTAAATCATAAAAGAGTTAAATACCTTTTCCCTTTTGGCAGGAGTCCAGAGAGAGGTGTGTGTTGCAGTTTAAAAGGAAGTAAATTAACACATTAGTGTGTTTAATGAGTCAAAATCACACATTTGTTTTTCTCTTTGTTGTGTTTATCCCTGAGGCCAAAGCTCATCTTTAACATATTATATAGGCCTATTAATATTTTTACGATCTTGTAATCTTGTTTTTTTATTGACTTTACGTCTTTGCATTTTATCGCCACCGACTGCTGATCAGTAGAACAGCATTCAACTATTGGTAAGAATTTCAATCGACTCACAGAATTGACTTTTTGTTCGTCTTTTTTTATCTTAATAAAGTATTATCACTTCGTCCTGGCAGACCTCGTTTCATTGCAACACCACGTGTTGGAAACGATTTGTGATTCCCACCAGCGGCTTCCTTTTGTTATGTGAGTGCTTTTACAGCTACACTGAGTTTACCTGTGAATAATCAAAATGTCAAAATGATGAATTTGTCAATTATTAAAAACTGGTTTGTCGGTGACAGTAATCTCAGCAGGTGTGTCTTTTGCCTTCAGCAAAACCAGATGAACATGTATGAAGAAAAAAAAATTTAAAAATGTATTCAGAGTGAAAACTTGTGAAAGTTGCACGGACACACTCAGTCTTGGTAAAATGGATCGATCATAGTTATTGGCAGCGTTGGAGAAAGTTTTAGATCCGTGACTCATAAAAGTAGAACACCACAGTGAAAAAAAATACTCAATTACAGGTTAAAGTCCTGTATTTAAAATATCACTGACAAATTCTGTATTACAATCAGTATAAACTTGAAGTACAAAAGATTTGAAAGTTTTCAGAATGACCCATTTTAGAATAATCAATACTAGCTTATTATTTTCTATAGAATACTTAGTGATGCCTTAATGTGTAAATATCACTTTTCTGTTGCAGCTTCTTAGTCTTTTTATTATTGTTATTGGTACAGTTGTTATTGTTATAAAAAACAGTGAGTGACGGATTGAGCAGCTGCAAAACTGTCAAGATTCAAAGTAATAACTGTTTGTTCGTTTGATCCATAAACATTCATTCATTTATTTTATTTTATTTTTACAAAAATCACATGTTATTACTATTTTGGGTGATGTTGCCATTGATTTTTTTAATTATATGATTTTTTTTCTCTCTTGTTAATATTAGAGCCAGATAATTACCTTGTTGACAGACGATCCCACCAGCAGATTTGGCATGTGTAAGTTTTAAAATGCTGCCACGGTAATTCACCTTTTTGGTCCCACAGGTTTGGTTCATAACTGCTGGCTTCACATCTGTCGCACAGTTCAGCTGAAACAACTCCAGACTGTCAACGGTGAGTTTTTCCACTGTGCATTTCATAGTAAAGAAGAACTATAAAGCTATTTTTTGTGATTTGTTCACAGAGACGGTTGAGACGAACATTCAGGGTGAATCAGCTCATGTTGAAATGTCTCTTTCAATCCTGCAGATGTCTTATGAAAAAATCGTTTTCTTTGACCTGGAGACCACCGGATTAGGTAACGTTCACTTTTAATCTTGTTCTTTTCATCTGTCACAATGTCACCAACTCAACATTAACATTAACTTTTACTGACCTTTATTTGATTTTAGTCAGTTTTCTTGCACTTTGTTATATTAATTATGTTATTTAACTTTAAAGTTTACATTTGGTCTTAAAAAAAACTGGTACACTTTTCTTCTTTTTTTTGAGCTGTCGGCCACATCTTGTTGCTTTTATTTTAAAGAATTACTGGAATTACTTAAAATATTTTTTATTTTTATCCTCAGTTCATTTTTAACAGTGGTGAAAGAAGAACTTTGTACTCATATCACCATAGTCATAGTACTATGTTGATAGAACTGTATCCAAAATCTTACTACATAAAATAATATTTTAAGTATCAAAGGTAAAAAACATTTAATATGCACAACTGTAACTTAACTTCAACTTGCTAGATGGAAGAAAAATCACTACAGATTAGAGGAAAATTATGTATTTTTGATTTTGAGATGAACTTTTGAACTTTTTTCTAATCTGTCCATATAAACGGCTTCTAAAAAGTTTTAGAATATAAATGTAAAGCAATAAAAGATGGAAATACTCTGGTATAATTGTATCTGAGTACTGTGCTTGAGTAAATGTGCTAAAGAACATTCCACCACATTGAACCATGAAAATCACATCCTGTGCAGTGAACTGTAACATTTGAGACAAAAGTGCCTGTAGTGTTTTTTTAAATTAATTTATGGCTTCCTTAAAATTCTGCTGATATAAGTGGAAGTCTTATGTTTTTTTTATTTCTTCAGTCTAAAAGCTCCACCTGCATCAGGTGGAGTCTTTATGTGACTGGGAGGCTAAGACTCCATATTGGTTCCTAATCTCACATGAAAACATGACGTCTGTTTCTTCTAGTTCATGAATTTCCTGAGAATTTGAAGCTTTCGTCTCAGTTGGTGAAAAGTCTCAGCAGGTGTTTCACAGCAGACAACATGTCTGAGCGCAAACCTGCCGCAGGTGTTTTTCCTGCTGCCACCACAGGATGCTTTGGGTTAAAGATGTGACGTGCAGATTTATAAATTAAACACAAGGTGCAACTAGTACAAATCCTAACATATTAATAAATACAGACTCCTGTGAGCTTTACGAGATGTTTCAGTGTTTTCTGACTTTTCTGACTTGATTGAGATAATAAGGAGGACACTGGAAACTCTCATGTTGCTCGTTAAAAAAGAACAACTTCTCATTTTTACACTTTGGTATAAACACAGATTAAAGAAAAAGTTATAATGTGATAATAAGTGAGCTTAAAGGAAGTAAAAACTGGAGCAGCAGCTATTTAATATAAATGGCATCTTGGTGTATGTTGTCACATCATCAAGCTCTACAAACCACTGTCACTATGTCTCTGAGAAATGAGAAAAATACAGAAATTACTGACAAAACAAGAGTGTCTTTATAGATGTGATTATAATAGCCACTTTTTGGTTATATTTTCTTGTTCTCTTGTGCTTCTTAAATTCACTTTTTCCTTCTTTTAGACACTGCTGAGTGTGATATCATCCAGCTGTCGGCCATCTGTGGAGAGAGGGTTTTTGAAGCCTTCACCCTGCCCCACCAGGATATCACCAGGGATGCACAGTGCATCACGGGCTTCTCCGTCAGTGATGGTGTCCTGTATCACGATGGAAAACAGGTGGAGACCGTCCCTCTTGAACAGCTCCTCACCTCCTTCATCGCCTTTCTTCGTTCCTTCCGCTGCTGTCTGGTGCTGGCAGCCCACAATGGAAGTAGGTTTGATGCCCCAGCGCTCACCAGAGTGCTGAAGCAGTTCTCCCTGC
>JAPZDY010000023.1:21591525-21610443 GCA_029783645.1 Ctenochaetus hawaiiensis
TCTAAATACCACAAACATGACCAAAAGGTTCTCTTTTTAAAAATAGTTTCAAAAAATAACAGTAACAGAAATTACATAAGATAAATAATCAGCGTCAGTCAATCTACCCACCAAACAATAAATAAATGTATTTATACACTTCATGCAGTAGTTCATTCACCTCTTTTTCTGACGTTGTCGTTGCGCGGCCATTTATTCCCTGTGGAGGGCAGCAGTGTGCGTGTGGCGCTTTTATCTCATTTATACATCACAGTAGAAGAAGAGATGATACCTGCGCATGCGCAAATCTGATGTAAACTAGGAAACCGGGAAAGTTAAATGTTTCGTTAATATTTTTGTTTGAAAATACTACATTACTTGACACAGACATACATTATGCAGTATACAGTGATAGATATATATGGTAAATCATATTTTGGCGCTAAGCTACAACTCATATCGCCTTTTCTTTAACACAAAGTTACTATTAATGAGGCTGTTTTCCGCAGGTGTTTCAAATAGCGGATGGAAAATCTGAACGGGATACAAGTGTGTTCCGACGCCGGTGTGTAGCTAAAAACAAATCTTTTATGTCTTTAGTTTGTTTTTGTGTCATTTATATTACATTACTTTCGCATTCGAAACACACTGTCTTGTTTCAGAAACGTGGCTGAAACTGTGAAACCGGCGGTGGGATGCAAAAATCCGAATCAGACCGAGTCGAAACGTCTCAACAGTCGCTGGTTTTCTTTGACTTGGAGACAACTGGACTCGGTAAGATCCCTTTTTTATCTGCTGTTTTCTGAGTTATGACAAATATATTTTATGGTCATGGTGCAGAGTTTGTTTTGTCGGTCAAAAACACAACATCAGTGCACTCATGTATATTACCTCCTGATCCGGCATCAGTTCCCACTGACTGTTTGATGGCATATAAAGAAATAATAATACCGATCAAATGATTCCATCAGAGGAAGCTTTCTGTTTTAAATTGGGTCTGATAGTTTAATTATTTGACATTTTGACTGGTTGTAGTTCAATATGATCTGAAAGTGACACCAGGGCAACAACCAAAGGTTATGTCCTATTTGATCAATCATCTAAAAAGCCTAAAAGAGGGTTAAAAAGAGTATGACTTACAAATCCCCAAAGCTACAGTGACTCCTCGTTAGTTCACTGTATAAGAAAGAAAAGCAGCAAAAGTTGGAACAAATGAATTTGTGGAATTGCTGTTTAATGATCAATTTTACAGATAATTTGTTACTAAAATGGTCATTAGACCGTGTTTACTGTGAGATCATGTGCATTTAGATACCTTCAAAGTCTTGCTTTACTGTCTTTTCATCCAAATTTTCAGATTTTTTGATTTAACACCCAATGAGTGAAAGTCCTCTGAAGAACACAGGTGATGCCTGATGATCTCCGTGTTGTGTTCCACCAGGTCAGAGCTGTGAGATCGTCCAGCTGGCTGCGGTGAGCGGAGGCCACACACTCAACCTGTACGTCGTGCCTCGGTGTCGCGTGCAGCGAGGAGCAGCCAAGGTGACCGGCTTCAGGGTCCGCAGACACAGACTCTACCAACACCGGCAGCCGGTCCTCACCAACTCACTGCGAGAGGTCCTGGTCTCCTTCATAGCTTTCCTACAGATGCTCGGACGCCCGCTTGTCGTCGGCCACAACATCCGCCGCTTCGACTGTCCGCTGTTGGCTCGAGCTCTGGATGAGCTGGACCTCAGAGCAGAGTTTGAGTCGTCAGTCTCAGGTTATGTTGACACGTTACCGCTGGCTCGAGAGATGCTGAGGGACCGCTGCCTCCAGAGTTTTCGACAGGAGAACCTGGTCCGGGAGCTGCTGGGTGTGAACTACAAGGCCCATGATGCTTTGGAGGACGTGCGGGCATTGCAGGGACTGTATGGTGTTCTTCAGCCAACACCTGAGTTGATCAGTAGGCATCGATTCACTCTGGACACCATGGGAAACAAACCAGCTGCTAAATCAAAAGTGCCCATTAAGCCTCCAGATCAGCGCCCCCTGTGGGAGCATTTCAGACAGGCAGTGAAGGTCACAGAGAGCAAAGAAGAAGAGAAGGAACTTGAAAAAGAATCACAAAACAATCAAAAAATCTTAACAGACTGAGAAACGCAGAAGACTTCATGGTGAGTCTGACTTAATTTGCCAGAAGCTGGAAGGTGTGAAGGACACTGGAGAGCATTAATGACACAAATAAGAGGCTTTAGTTCTTCTTGTGCAAACAGCTGAAGATGTCAGTTTCCTCAGTGGTTGCTGGTAGAACAAATTAATTTGCCTTCCTTTTACACTGAGAAAAATTTTATGTATTTATGTTCCAATGACACAAAATTTTTTATTGGAGGTGACAAAATTCTGCTAATAAATGTTTTGTATTTCTACTCTATATTCCAAATTACTTAATATATTTTTTTAGTGTTTAATGAATATGTAAATATCTCCATCAGGGTTGGGAGATATTACCATAAATCCACATCACAGTATCAGTATCAATGATTTGTATTATTGATATATCTAGCTTAATTAAAAATTAAAAAAACCTAATTAAAAACATAAAATAGCAACAGTTTAGACACGATACAAAAAAAGGAGTGTAGACAGTGTAGTTACAAGTCTTTATTAAACCACTTTTACATACACACATTCTCTGCAGCCCAGGCTACAGCTTCACCTTAATCAAAAATGCTAAACCATGCCTTCACTAGAGAAATAATCCAAGAAATGTTCTCACAACTGTTAAATAAATCAGTTAAAGTAAATCATAGTGGCCTTCAGATTTGTGTGCATTTGAAGGACATGAGTTAAAAAGTGAAAAAGAAAACAACAACCCTAAACATAATTAAATAATGGTTTCTGTGGAAAACCCTGGATGTGCAGTATTTAAACTAAAAGGTGACTTAAAACAAAATCAGTAACAAAGTTGTGATTGTTAAATGACAAGTTGAAACCAAATTCTATTTGAAACATCAACTAAAACATTTTGAAAAGCTGGTAAATAAGTTGTTTGACAAACTGACAACATTTCAGAGATACTGAAAGATGAATCTGAGGTAAATGGTACTTCAATCAAAAAGATGCAGTGATTTTAACTATTTATGCCCTTCTTGTATCTCTTAATATTCTTCAACATTTCAACAATCTTGACAACGACAAACAACTAAAGGTTTAGTGCATCAACATGAGGAACGAGCTTATAAATCAACCTTCATCACTAACATGTTCATGAAGCAGGTAGAAGAAGGACCAGCGTCGGCTCAGTTCACTGCAGTCACTCCCGCGGGTCGAACTATTCGGAGAAATATTTACTCACTGATAAACTGGCAGGCTGTTTGAGCATTCATTCTAAAATATTTGAATCAAGATTACCTATAAAAACTGTTGCAACAGGAAAATTCACGTTATGGTTGATTGAATTTTGACTGACCCTGGAATGAACTGGAATATTTTGCAGAAGTCTGCGTTGTGATATAGTTGGAAAATTCTAGTTGCAAAATTGTCCTGACATGTTGGAAAGTGGTCACCATAAAAGTTTTTAGTGTAAAGATAAACAGTTTTCCTCATGAAGTCATGATGTTCAGGTAAAACACTATAATTCTGTCATGGATCAATTGTCCTATTATGTTTCTGTCATATATTGATGCAACAGTACAAACAACAAAACATGCAAAGTCTGAAAAAACTGGCATCAAATACTCAGAAAAACAGACACGATTGTTCCTGTGATACTATAAAACTGAACGCAGCATTTTGTTGTACAACAGTACGAGACGAGGACGTGTTAAACAACCTCGGTCAAATTGTATAAGTATGCAACAAGCAGCATTAGTGCATTTTTAATCACATAGATGTTGGAGTTTTAAGTCTATCTGCATTCCTGATCCCCATGTGGTCGTGCTGAATGGGTCGATAGATAGTAAATGGTCCTGTTATGTTTTACTTTCAATGATAGAAGTTTCCAGACTGTAAACATGCGCTGGTAACAGTTAAAAAGCAGTAATACTTTCCCGGGTCGACGTGGCTCACGTAGTTTTCACAGTCGAAGCCCCTTTTTCTGTATTTACTGCTCAAAATCAAACATGCACAGGCATCTCAGTTTTACACTACTGTTGATATACTAACAATCCATTTATTTTCCAGAAGATGATATTTACTTTTTCAAGCTAAAACTAAAATGATATTATAGGTCGTTGCACCAGTGAACCTGGGAAAAGACAAACTGCTGGTTCATAAAACGGTCATGCTCAGTCGTCAATAAAGTTGTGGTGCAGTAGTTGTACGAAGCAGTGAGTGGTGGTAAACTGCACCAGTGTACACATTTGCTCTTACCCTGCTTCAGTGCTGTTTTTTGAGTAAATCACCATTAGTGTGTTTTATTTTTATCTCACACTGGAGGATAAGCACATACAGCTGTGAGTTAGTTGGGATAAAAAGGAAAAAATGTCCAAAAACACTGAAGGGAAACTAGTTCGAAAAATACATGATAAATTATTCATAGTCAGTGTTTTGTGTCCAGTTTGTTTATGTTTTTGCCCCAGGCTTTCAATTACAGCTCACTGTAAATCAATGAATAAAGATTTTTATGTATTTTTTGAGAAAACAATCTGCCATAATGGTTGATTTTTGTAGCTGAGATGAGGATTAGCCACTAAATGGACATAATAACAGGAACCTGATGAGAATCAAATGAGCTGAACATTGCTGTATGGCCCTTTTTTAACATTTGGTCCCGTTTAGCATTGTGGACATATTTTACTTTTTATTCCTTGTATGTGTCGTCTGTCCAGCACCTGTGAAGAATTCGGGATGTGCACATCCTCTGGTTTTTCTATTAGATGTAATTGCACCTTTACAGTTACAAAAAGAAAGTTTAAACCAGTTAAAACTCAGCAGCAATTAATTACTGCTAAATTTTAAAGCTAACAAACACTGCTGGAGGCGGCACAGCACTCCACAGGTCGAGTTAGGATTGGGTTGGGGGTTAGGGGGGCAGCGGGCACAGACAGGCATCACCACACTGTGTCTGAAAGCTCCTCCGGCATTGAACCGAATCAAAGAGTGCAAAGCGATCACTGGAATTAATCCATAACGGGGTGTGGACCTGCTGAAACCAGCCAGAGGAGCTTTCACTCACAGACTCACTACAGAAGGCAGCAGGCTCGAAACATGGTCATCCCCGACTGGGAGGTGATGTGCAGGGAGACGCTCTCGTTGGCCGAGACAAACAGGACGGTGCCCCGCCTCAGCGAGACATCAGAGAGGGCGGCGGCGGAGGTCGCCGTGGCGTCACCTTCGATAACCAGGAGGATGCTGGCGCTGTCAACCGGAGCGACGGTGTACTGCTTCACTGAGGCAGGAACCTGCAGAGAAGACGAGAAGGTCAGAAGGTTTCTCTTTTTCTGTCTAAGCATCTCTGTCTACATACTAAACACCTTTTAACGATGGTGCTGGTGTGTTATGTTACATAATCCTGTACAGGCAGAATGAAGTTTTCTGGCACAACTTTAACAACTAACAAGGTGCATGAAGGATACAGAAAAGCTCCGGCAACACTTGCAGTTAAAAAGAGGAACTTTATTTCACGGTTTCGGCTTGTGGTCTGCGTTTGACCCCGATGAAGGCCAAAAGCCGATACACATCAGTCAAATAAAGTTGTTCTATTAACTGTAAGTGTTGCAGGAGCTTTTTAACTTACATAATCTTTTACAATAACTTCCTCTGAAACAGTAGAATAGCCAACAGGGACAATGTAAGACAGACTGCATGCAGACTTCACATTTCAGCTTGAACCTGTTGTCCATCTTTATTATAACTGCCCTGCCTTACATCCTGGTAATACAACACTTTAAAAATGTGTGAAGTTAACATTTCATTCCTAAGATGCTTTTAATTAGAGGTACACATTTTATTTGTGTAATCCACCAAATAACCAAATAATCAAATCTCATTTATAAATTGAGGGTTTCATAATAAAGAAAAGTAAATATATATCCCACCTGTATCCTCATCACACTGAAGTCTGGCACTGGGGGGTCGTACACGGACACGCAGGGATCGGAAGCGTCCTGGACACATGGGAAGATTTTGGAGCTGGCAGGAGCCGGACTGTAGCTCAGCATCTCACACAGCGTGTTAACATCAATGTATTTGGGCGTCAGACCGGCCCTCACCGTGTTGTCTGAGCAGGCCATACACTCGATACAGTCTGGATGGATGGAGGGATGAACAGACAGAGAAGAAAGACGGATTAACAGACAGAAACTGAAAGGAAGCTTCAAATAAAACAGAGTGGGCAGTCGACTCTCCTTCAAATGGAAAATCAATATTCAGAGACTCTTATGATGTAACGTTAAAAGCATCACAGGAGTTAATTCATCTCTTGCCTTATCTACTTCTACAGCTAAAGATTTCCCATAATGCCTTTTGACAACTGGTGTGAACTTACACTCAACAGAGGGATGAGTATGTGGGTGGACAGGAACAGTGATAGCGAAGGAAAGACTGCCAGTTTTTCTAAAGATAAAGGTGAATTTAACACAACACACACTGCATTCTGGTCTGTTGAGGCAGCTGTTAGTAAAGAAACTTACTCCTTTCTGATTTACAGCAAGCTGAGTTCAGAAAGAGGCACTAAATGTTTCTTGTTTTTGGAAAAATTAATTTCAAATTAAATTGATTTCATAAAAACTGATTAAAACTGTGTATTTATATAACGGTATGTTGGTGAACTGCTCTTAAAGATTAATGTCTTAAGGGAAAATCAGTGGGCTTTGGGTTGAGTGCCACAGACGGAGCAGGAAATCAAAAATAAGTAAGAGACACGCTTACAAACTGCTGCTTTTGATTTTTCATGGGCTGGTTTAACAATATGAAAAATGCAGAATAACATCACACTCATTCTTTTTATTTTTAACAGGCTGTTTCTCTGCAGCGTCAGGCGAAGTCTACTGTTAAACTCATTCAGCCTGCATAAGATTCAGCAGCTAAATCTCTTAAATATAAACAAAATAGCATCATCTGACCTCCATAAAGGTAAGCGTGAGGCTCATTAGCACCCAGGAACATGGCCTGGCCCGGATCCAGGAAAATGTGGTTGAGGAAATAGATGGAGAAGCAGCCGATGTCTCCGGGGTACTGAGAGTGGAGGCGGAGCAGCAGGTCACCGTTGCTGCTGGATGTGTCCTTTCCAGCCGCACCTGCAGGAGTCAAAAAACATCCACAGGTGTGTTTATGTGTCAGGGAAACATTTTTTTTAAGAGAAGAACAACTGACCAGCTTTCTCACCTTCTTCAGTGACTCTCTTGACGAGCATGTTGAGTTGATCTACGAACACCTTCTTCTCACAGTTCATCATCCTGGTGAAGCACTTCTTCAGCACCTGGCCTGTTTGAGCCGCATCTCCCATGCTGCTTTGCAGCTCCCCTGCTGTTTCACTTCCCACAAGAGCACGGAACTCTGGGACGGCTGAGGGACACACACAAACATGCACAGGATATGGATTTATGAACTTCAAAGTAAAGTGCATCACATATATGGATAATAAATACAGAATCCTCTTAGGACCCTGTGGGACTCACATTTAAGGAATCCTAGGATCTCCTCCACGGGTCTGAAGCCACAGAGGCCCTGGAAGCGGGTGAGAGCGATGGCCATCTCCGGCTTGTGGTTGTTGTCTGGATAGTGCTCTGGAAACTCTGCATGGAGACGAGCAGCTAACTCCTGATCAAACCACAGTGTCAAAAAAGAGAGAGAGTTACTGAAGAGGGCAGGGAGAACGCTGAATGCTAAAATACTAAGGATACTAGTCTGTAGTGATAGTGGTAAAAATGTAAAACTGTCGGTGATTTTTGTTTTTTATTTCTCTGCTTTGCATTTTAATTAGCTGTTTTCAAACAGAGAAAATATACTGTTCTAGGCATTCAGAGAAAAATCCATACTAAATGTTTTTCCCAATACAGAATATTGACTCTGTAATGCAGGACTTGAACACTGAGTGGGTGTGTTTTTGTGTACTCACTCTGTTGGGGTGGGCCTGTATGGACAAAGCTGTATTTACAGAGAGCACTTTGAAGAGGAAGGGCAGCTGTCCCTGGAAGGTGTCTTTGACCTTGGAGCCCAGGCAGGCGGGGAAGTGGGCGATCCACTGACCCAGCGTGGTCTGTGCGATCCTGTTGTCTTTAATCTGGGCATCACCTTTCGGGTGAGCCCCCATCCACAGCTGGAAAGATCACATTAAGTAGATTTTAAAGGTTGCAAAAGAGGCTTTGTGATTGGAAGGTTTATCAGTAAAAATCCTGATCTGGCAAAAAAATAAGAGGGGAAAGTGAAAGTGCAAAAATTTTGTCCTGCCCTAACATGAGCCAACAATGAGTGCTGAATCCCAATGTAAAGTGTAAGTAAGCCAAGAGTAAATAAAAACTGAAAAATGCAGACGTGGCACTTCTGTTGCCCCCACCTCCCCTTATTCTTATGCTAGCAGGGCTCCTCGGGGAGTCCCAGTTGTTTCCAGGCCCTCTGACAGAAAGATCTGGTATCACACATTTACGTTGAACCAATTTATCTCACGTACTGTTAATAATAGAATGAACAACTGCTCGTCTGACATGTAGAAGATGTTCCACAGAACAAGCAGGGCTCTATAACGTAGTATTAAATAATCATACCACTGTCTGACTACAAGCGTGAAAGCTCATATGACTAACCGTAACATGTGACACTAATATGTCCTGCGGTACATTAAAATGTCACCACTGCCATAACCTGAACCAATGACCTACATGACAAACCCCGCTGAGCTGCTGCAGCTAAATAGGGACAGACTTATGAAAGGCACTGAGAGATCGAGGCTCTTTGCCAAGACATGAGGGGCAACACTGTGCAGAGTAAACTCTGTAGAGCAAAATTATCTTAAAGATCCAATAACACCAACAATTAGTCTTACTATCTAAAACAAAGAGTATAAAGAATGTTTTAATGTCAAAATGATACGTCAGAACACTGGACAGAAAAACAATATTTCAACTATGTCACAGTGTTTAAAAAAACCAAAATGAAACTGTATTAATTGACAAAGCTGCAGTTTGCAAGAAAAAGAGAATTACAAATCAAAGATTCTAACTATGACAAATATTTCTGCTTCAGCGCTTTGACAAACTTTGGATACATTATGTGAATTTGTTTTGTAGTCTATCACTTTAAAACAGTTACTCATAAATGTTTACTTTTCTGATACAAGGAATAAAGATAACAAATATTCAGTCTGATTTGACTTGTGCTTGCGTCATTTTCAGGGTGTGACATGTTGATTTTAAACAATAACTTCACTTTTAAACTACATTTAAAAACATTTCAACCTATAATTTGTAGTCCAAAACATGTTCATTAAGCATTTTTAATAATACACTGGATAAAATATGCTCCTGTCTCTGTTAACTGCGTCACCCTGGAGTCAGTTAATACATCTTCCCAGTGATATCCTTACCTCTGCATAGGGCTTTCCATCCTGTATAACGGCAAGCGGGTCTCCACCAGCCACCAGTTTGGCCACCTCGCTGTCCAAGCCAACCTTTCCCCATGCATAATTTTGCACAGCACAGGTCAGAGGAAACACTGCAGAGAAAACACCAAATTCAGTGTGAGTTTTTAAACACAAAACTAAATCCAGTATGTTCCAGGAGGCTTCAACCCATTTTACAGCTGTAAAATCAACAACACTCTTTTGTTCCCTTTCTTATATGTGTAATTAATTTCGTAACTCTCACTGTTGCCATCACTGATTGACTGTTACATTATTACCTGTTAGCCCACACAATAATAAAAGCAAATAAAAAGCAGGATGCACGTTTTAAACATATTTTCTTCTCAATTTTTGAAATAGTTTGGACTATTCACTTTATCAACGTAGTCCACTGCATTAGCAGCTTTCAAATTCAATAAGTTGAGGCATATTTTATACAGGGAGGAATAATCAAGCACAGACTGCCTAATTAAATACCCTCATTATGAGACAGTGGAGGCAGATTTTGCCGAGGAAACATTTTTTGGCAGAACACCGGCCAGCTGACGATGCAGCGTTCATTGACAGAAACGCTCACAGTAAGCAGGTTTACATTTGCGAGGGAACGAGTCTGTTCACCGGCTTGAATAAAATGTACATTTAGCGTGTAGCTGAAGACATTTTATACGTGATCTGAAGCCACGCTACGTGTTATTTACCTTTACTGCTAGCTGTGCTGTTTTAAAACCGCTTCCCATTAAACAAACAAAACGCCAGGGCTGAAGTGGATGCTCCACAGCGACCTCATTTATTCACTCACATCGCATCTAAAACATCTATCAGGCATCGTGTGATGTAAATAACCCGGTGCACCATCAGCAAGCGAAGTGTTTGTCGTTAAAACGGGTGATTTAAAACAACTGAGGCTTAAAAAAAGGAGAAAATCTCACTCACCTCTCACTTCCTCCATGGTTGCGACGTGACGTCGGCCGTCAAGCCTGTCAGACCGCCGCTGACGTCACGATTTGACCGACAGTCGTACTGATTTAAATTATTGGCGTAATACGTACGACAGAATTATTTAAAAAAGAACTGATTAAATTGTAAGTATTTTTCATTATACTTAAAAAAACGTAAAGCTATAACTTGCAGGAGCTTGATTTATTGGTATCTTTATGGTGTATTTGGAATACATTAACGTCTAGAAAATAATGAGTTACTTTTAATTCTTTGTCATTTTTTATGAAAGCCATGTGCACATTATTCGTGTTATTTTATTTATTCAATGCCTGCTTCTCTCAATTAGTTACTTTTTATTCTTAATCATTTTTTATAACATTTAAAACATTAATACTTATTGAAATACACCTCTTTTCTATCATCTTGTATTGCCTGTGTTGGTCTATATAGTTACTTTGTTTTCTATATTTTTTGCTCTTTATTCATTACCAGCAAAACTGAATGGCTGTCTCTAGTTAATTAGGGATTAAACGAGGTGCTAAAATTCTTTAAACTTCATCCAGGGTCACTAAACTTCATGCTGAAATCCACACCTATGGTCGGCCTATTCATTCATATTGCCAGCCCCATGCCTCAACTGGGTGGTTCTGCAAATTCGTATATTACTAGGCTATATAACGCTAAGAAACTTTCACAGATATTAAAAAGAGTAGTTAAAAGTTAAGCAACAGGGGTCTAGATGTTCTTATTTTTAATCCAATGACAAAGTACGTCCAGGCCGTTTATAAACAATGTTGTTTCAGTAATAAATATAAAGTTCCAATCTAAATCAGAAGTATTCCAAATGATTTAACTAGCCCGCGTTTATCTTATTAAAAACTTTTTTTTAAAAAAAACAAGAACTTTACACATTTTTTTTTCACGGTAACGCTGCATTATTAAAATAAAGTCCACAGGTGGCGCGCTTTGGCTTTGCGTAGTGAACGTCGTATGCGTGTCAACGCGTCACTGTCCAGCTGGTGCAGTGCGCATGCGCTTCAAACTTCATTCGAGGAAGTGGTAGGAGAGGCATCCAAACGACAGAGAGGAGTTTCTTGTTTATTCCCCGTTTCAGCGAGTACGAAACAGCACGCAACCTTTTCGAAATGGCGGACTATGACAACAACCCGTTCGCTCAGCCTGTCAGCGACAATCCTTTCAACGTAAGTGTGTGGTTTTAGATTTTTTTAAAGCACAGTCGAGCTTAGCTATCATTCGTTAAAAGGTAGCCAGCACGTCAGGAAACTTGTTGGGTGGGTGTCGGGGAGGGATCTAAATCCGCTCTCTTGAAAGTCATTTGGTGAAGACGGCATGATTGGCAAGCCTCCGACCAATCAAAGGACGATGTTCAAAAATAGGGCGGAGTCTTCTGCAAAATTAGTTGCAGGAAGTTAAACTGTAGCCAACGAGGAATGTGTATCAAATCTTTTTAGCCACATTACAGCGAGTACAACTCTGTTTGAAACGGATTTGTTATTATACGGATTTTCAAAAATGTTAAATGTGGTTTACTGTCATTTTTCAGTCCCATAATGTTTTCTACATTACTCAAACACAGGACAACTGCTGCACCTCCATGTGTGCTGCTGCTTTGCCCTTTGAAGAGAACCTCTAGCCGACAGGATGTAGTCTGGATGCTGCTTTCAAAAGCTTTGTAACTTCTTTGTGTTTGTGTCCTCAAAATTTATTGAACCCGGATAGCTTTTCTGTGAACCCAACCGGCCTGCTGTGCTCAGAGTGCATCAGTCAGCACTTAGAAGTGTACAATATAACACTTGTTTCTTCAATGTTGAAGAGGCTCAACTAAGATGAAAGTGTTTCTTTATGTAGATTGAAAATATAGAATGATGTTAAAGTGGACCAGTGTATATATTTTTACCCAACAAAGATACTTTACAGACTTTCCAATCTATAAATATTAGTATTTACCCACGTGTACTCACATGTGGGTGTACTTTTCACCTTTTTTAACAAAAGAAAACCATTGATTCTGTCTGGAATATCAACACACTCCATGTATATTCTTCTCAAGGATAGAGGTGTGCTTTCTGTGAAGCCATAAACACATTAGTATGCTTTTCTGCATCAGTCAACTGTAAAAAAGGGGGAAAAAAGGAGACTAGGCAGAACTTCCTGTTTAGTGTAAAATGTATGACAGGGGCCTTCTTGTAAAATAAGGGAAGGAGGTTACATGCATCATTGACGGTAAATTACATCTGTAGAGTTTATAATATGTGACTTAATCCTCCGAGCATCTCAGAAACCCAGATTAGAGTTCTTTTAAACACCGTTAGATAAGATAAGATATAATTAAAATGATTACACAACATCGAACCTATATACAATTATATTTCCTGCTCTTATCTGCGACCAGACTTCACATGTAGTATAGTTTAAGGTAAATTACTCACATTAGATTACTCTACACATCAGAAAGTCTTTCATGCTTCCAGTGCCAAAGCAGTCACTTTTATAGGAGTGCAGAGTCACACTTTACTCTGTCAGGTGCACAATGGCCATGACGTCAGTGCAGACAACTGTTTGTTTGCTGGGTGTGGAAGTGGCAGCTTAAATAACCAAGCAGCGGTTGGAATATGTCTTCTGTGCTGAAATATGACAGTTCACTATCAAGCAGATATATTCACACACAACTGCAGCTGTGTTGAAGTTGAAGAGTTGATAACTTGCCAACATTTTAAAGAATCTTGTTTATCACAACACTGAAAACTAATTGAAAATGTGCACTCTTTGAGACCTTGAGGTTTATACCCTCATGCTTTTTTTCCCCAGGACACCTACACGCTTCTATGACCATGTACCTCCAAAAGTCTTTATCACTACAAATGTGTAATATTCAATTAAAGGAGTGACTTAAGTTTTAGCTGCAAATCCAACTGCAGTTATAAAATGGGTGCAGCAGCCGCACCTAAGTCATCAACAATTATCACAACAAGTCTGGTGTCCCTGTACAAAGTCTTGATGCCAGCTTTAATGTACACCCTTGTAGGTTAGAATTAATCACATTTTCAGACCTAATCAGTGTAGAACTTAAAATAAATACTAACATAGAGGTGCTGTTGTGTGTGTCTCCCAACCCCAGTGTTGTTTTTTTGAACATTGCGTCCTCTTGTTTTGGCTTGTCCCAGTTTAGTCTTTATTTCAGACAGGCTAAGTGTCTGTTGTCATCAATTGGGTTTGGTTTTTTTTTGGCTTCGTGCATTGCTTGTCTGTGCTGTGTCATCAAAAGACCCGAGCAGTGTGTAGGTTGTGACTTGGCAGACATTTTTCCTGCTGTTGCTGTGGTATGAGGTAAACAAATTTTGCATAATATGCTGTTTTGAATATCTCCATCTGCCGGGAGTGTTTTCTGTTCTAGGACTACATCCTAAAAGATGTCATTGTCATTTGGCACATGCCCTGGCATGATGATGTTAAGTTGGCTGTTAACAAATAGTCTGAAAGGATGTGATTGGGTGTATTTTTGAACAGATGAACTGTTTCTTTACTCAATTCAAAATTTCATACCAAAAGAAGTGTTAAGGAGTGAAACTTTTCAGATTCTGGTGGTTCCTGCTGGGAACGTTTACAGGTGTGTCATGAGCAGATAAGTAATATTGAGTAAGGTGGCACTTTTATAGTCACATGACCAATGAGTGACGTGTTCACTTCTTGTGCTTGTGCTTTCCTCACACAGTTAAAGGAGAAATCAACACAGATTACAGAAACGGTTCTGACGGTTTTGAGGTTATTTTCACTCTTTTCTGTATTCATCTTATCAAAGACCTACAATATCCACAAACTGTTTTGTTTCTCTATCCTAAATGTGTGTCAGACACAGCGTTATCTGAGCTAGAGCTACAACTATTCATTATTTACCATTGTTAAATCTGCTGATTGTTTTATGCATTAATCAATTGAAGTTCTGTCTATTAAATGTAAGTATTGATAATTGCAGCATAGTTTCCTACAGTTCACATGTGAAGTATTCAGTTGCTAATTTTATTCAACCATCATTCCAAAACCTAAAGATAGTCAGTTTATTAGTAGATGATTATGCAGTAAAGCAGCATATTTTCACGTTTGTGCAGCTGTAAAGAGCAAATGTCTAGAAGTTTTACTTGAAAAATAACTAAAACAATCAATTATCAAAACAGTTTAGAATAGTAAAACGGCAGAGTAGCTTTCTCTCAAAGAAAAATAATTAATCATTAAATCTTTGCTGTTTTAATCCAGGTACATTATTAGGCTTTGGCATCATAAAATTTTATAATTTTTATCTTCCAACCAAGTCATTAAAAATGCTCCACTGTACATATGTAAATAATTGTGAGATATATCTGTAATTTTACAACTAACTGATTTATTGTTTAGTCTGCCAGAGTTCAGAGAATAGTGAAAAATTCCCAAGACCCAAGGTGACGTCTCGTGACTGCTTTGGTTTCGTCAGGGAATGCCCTGGAACATTCATGGAATTTATTTGGGTTAAAGCCACGTAGGAATCTGCTTTGAACTGACTCGGCAGACTGGCCTCTGCCGTCAGTTAGAAACAGTTGTGATGTCTTTGATCTCACAGAAACCACTTGGGTCAATTAATGTTTACCAAAGAGTCTGTATCTGACTCTGTAAGAATTAAGTTATTTCCAGGTAATGATTCATCGGGACCTGTAGAGGTTATTGTAACAATAATGGGAAGCTTTTGTTCTCTATTTTATTACTTGGTCAAAGTATGGAGCTATACATCATCCTTTTATATATCACCCTTTTTTTTTTGAGGAAATGAAAGAAAAAGTTAATCAGAAGTTAAGACAAACAGCTGTAAATATTTTTGTGTTTTTTTGTGTTTTTAGAGGTCAAATATCAAGACTCAGGTTTAGAGAATGTTTGATATTGATTGCAGAGAAATATGGTGGTGTAACTGCACTGATATGTTGTTAACTCCTCATCAAACACTGTCTTGACTCCACCTAATGGTCAGAGACACTGTATGTACTAAAGGCCCTAAATTCAATTACAATGACAATAAAGTTTATCCAGGCCTCTTTTGTATAGATGTCTTTGAACAAGACAATGCACCGCTAATCTTCCAGCAGCTCTGACCTCGCTTTAGCAAGAGACAAGAAATACCTCCAAGAAATCAAGAGATTCAGTATTTTAAGTTGTAGTTGATCTGGTGTCTCTAGATGTCTTTGTCATGATGAGCTGGGTGACTTATTAATACTTCCTTTGTTGTTTTCAAGGACCCTTCAGTCACTCAGGTGACCAACTCCAACGTAGAGTCAGTTGACCAGTACAACCCTTTTCCTGCCCATCCAACGGTAACGCATCTAAACCTTTTGCTTTATCTTCTCGTTTGTCCCTTTTCATATGTGTTTCCTGTTTCTCAATCTTCTTCTAGCTCATCCCATCCTCCTGCTTCTACTTTGTCTCCCTGACTTTCATTTCCTTTTTTCTGGCACTCCCCTGTTTGTCTTCGTCTTGCTGTCTCATCTTTTTAACAGTCGTGTAATTTGTTTTTTTATTATAACTTTCCAGGATGGCCTGGCGACTCACACCACCCCAGCCTCCACCTCTCCCTACCAGCCTGCTGTGTTACAGCCGTCTACAGAGCCCAGTCCACAGGTGAGTCAGCTATACTGCATCTCTGTCTGCCAAACCCCCCACTTATCTGCTGCTGTGGAAAAAAGACAGCTTTAAGTAGACTGAAGGACAGCAAGTCCTTGAGAACAGTAATTATAAACAAATGTGTGTCTATGTTTTATTGCAGCTCTGTTGTTCACTTAGTTGGTATAGTTGTATGTTTCAGACTGTTTCTACTAAACCAACTTTTGTCAGACTTAGAGAATTGTGCATGTTGGTGCTGCCTTCAGAGCCTGTTGTTAAAACGAAATCACATTGATAATGAATCATGTAAGGTAAGATGTCAGCATATAAAAGGCAAAATTGACAAACCACAAACCAAACCTTGTTCGATTCAAGCAACAACTGTGATATTGAAGTCGTAAACTTTAATTTGTAAGCTTAGTCAGCTTATTTTGGACATGCACATGTCATGTATAATGACTGGATGTAGCTGAAGTCCTAACCATTTATTCTTCTTAGTGTCCTCAGATAGAAAGTGATACTTAAGGATGTTTGTTGGCTACCAAACCGTCCACTCAGGTTACACAATATTTTAATGAGCCTCCTTTTTTATTGGTTAATATTTATGACTTTGAACTACAGTTTACTCGTGTCCTTCCTTTTTCACTGAGTCAAACATCAACTGTTATGATCATAAGTATGTATTTTGGACAGTAATGTGACCTTTTGAAAATACACGTATGCCTTTATGAGCTCTTGTTAAAACATTTAGTTATGTTTTTAATATAGTGAAGATTCACGTGTGTTTGCAAAAACTCTGGTGCCTTGCAATGTGTGTATGACCCCATTGTATCTGTAGCATTTGTATGTAATGTGAAACTTCTGACATTTGCTCTGCACGTATGTGTCCAAGATGAATTCCTGTACATTCAGTAATTTCTGTTGAGTAAAGTGTTTCTGATTCTCCTTTTTTTCAGGCGACTGCTGCTGTGGCTCAGGCCAATCTGCTGAGGCAGCAGGAGGAGCTGGAGAGAAAAGCTGCCGAGCTGGACCGCAGAGAGCGGGAGCTACAGAGCAGAGGCCCATCAGGTCATTAAAGACAAAACCTCTCCTCTCTGCAGTGCTGTCAGCAGCTGCATGACTTACCGAGACAGGAAAACAGTGTGCAATGTGTGCATTATGTGTCAAAGAGGATAATTTAAAAAACAGTCCTGCACACAGGTTGTAGAAAATGCTCTGAAAATAATCAGTTCAGATTCATAATAAATTCATTATTGTACTGAAAAGCACATGACACTTTGCTGGCAGCATCTATGGAGGATGCAAAAGTTCACACTTTCAGCTATGTTTTCTGTTCACATGAGTTTTTAGTTCAATGTTGTTCGCAGTTTACTGAGTTCTTGCTGACCTGCATCAAAAAACTAACCTCAATGTATATTTGTCTCGCTCCTGTGCTGAAATCAACTAGTCAGTTAAACAAACTTATTATTAATCAACACAAAATTACAAAATTGTGGTCTGCAGCATCTCAAAATATCTAACAAATACTATAAGATTTGTTGTGGCTTCCTGCTCTTTAGAAACATGTATTTTTAAACTGCTAGTCAGACTGTTGTAACTCCATCATTTTGAGCTTGTTATGATGTTTGATATTAGGTCACAGAAAGGTCAAGCCCATACTGCATGAATGCTCTCTGTGCTATAAATACACGGACATGCTGTACATAGAGTTCCTAAATGTTATAAATATCTTATCTACCAGCTTCAGTGGCTGCTTCAAAGTAAACTGTTTTAATTGCAGGGTGGTAAATCTGCCAGTTGTTTTTCTTCAGTTTTACTTTTAATATTGCTGTTTTGCTTAGTATAATATATTTTTTTATTTTTCTTGATATAATATTTGCGATTTTTATCATGTAAATATTATTTGAATAAGTCAGTACTATAAAAACAACCACAGATTCCCTGTTGTTAAGAATTTGGTCTTTTTTTCCTGCAGTGGTAGAAACTGTGTTTTGGAGACAAGCTTCCTTTCTAACTGCACAAGATTTTTTTTTTCTTTTGTCTTGACAGGTAGAGAAAACAACTGGCCTCCACTTCCCAAGAGCTTCCCCATCAAACCATGTTTCTATCAGGACTTTTCAGAGGAAATCCCCCCAGAGTACCAGAGAGTCTGCAAAATGATGTACTATCTCTGGATGTGTGAGTACATGAAACTGATAGTTGAGCTTGTGTGCATCAGGTCTAAAATTTGAGAATGATTTATATTGCATGTTAATCATTGTAGTGAAAATGGCCCAAAACCTAAGATGTCTCACCAAACATCACTTTAAAGCAACAATGCACTTGAATTCTATGAAATACATAAACATAACTCTGCCTTCTACCAGGATATATTGCACTCAATAAAAAGTACTGTTGCACATATGAGTGATCAAGTTGTAAAAACAGTAATGCCATTAAAAACGCCACCTTGTGGCAACCTCAACACCCTGCATCTAGCTCATACTAGGGCTTTCACAGAATGCTCAATCAGTCAAGTAATCGACCAATAAAACCACTAGTCCACACTATGTATCCAATTAACCGTTCATCTATGGTTTTAACAGTGTGGCATTAAAGAACTGATAATGCATCGACAGCAGATATGCTGCTGGGGAATCTGGGTAGCTGTTAACAAATCAGCTTTTGTGGGATTTTTTTACACTGCAGTGTCAGGTGCTACAGCAGCAGACATGCAGCAGGAGCAAGAGGCAAAAAAGAAACATGCTCTACTGCAGTATGTAACAGAATATAAGGTATTTAGAGAAAGACAAGCTTGCTGGGGGTTTTGTCCAATAAAA
>JAPZDY010000023.1:21610543-21625457 GCA_029783645.1 Ctenochaetus hawaiiensis
GTCCAATAAAATCAAGCTCAAACACACAGCCTCTTAGAGCCAATCAAGGACTTGCTATTACACTTAGCCTCAGTTTGGTCCCACCTACATTTGGTTTTAATTCTTACAGACTTATAAAATATGTTTTAGATCATCTTATTGTCGTAGTCATACTGTTTACCATGCATTAGCTTTCTGAAGTGCTTTGTAACATACATTGATACATTTTCATCAATGTGTGTTGTAATAGAGGTCTTCCTGTTTGCCCTGCAAATGAAGATGACGCTGATATGACTGCTAGCATGAGTTTCATTGATGTTTGTCGCTTTCTGCTATTTTTTCAGTCAACTGTGTGACTCTGTTCCTCAACCTGCTGGCGTGTTTGGCTTACTTCACCACTGACGCAACCTATGGTGTGGATTTTGGCCTTTCCATCCTCTGGCTCATCCTCTTTGCTCCCTGCTCCTTCCTCTGCTGGTACCGACCCATCTACAAGGCCTTCAGGTGAGTCCTTCTCCAGAAATGGTCCTGGCATCTGAGTGAGGCCATTACAACACTCAATTAGTTTGCCTATGACCTGTTTAATAAGCTTAATAATACTTGCCTTGAAATCAGTGCTATTTAACTGTGAGAAGAAATGTACTAATTTTAACTATGTTTCTGTGCAAACTCCTCATCTGCAGTTGCCAACAACACCTCCAAAGTTATTAAAGGACATTTTTACTAGAGCTGTCTGGCATATTGATTTATCCAGTGATGCAAACTTGATGTTAGAAAGTAGATGTTACTTGAAGAAAAACTTGTACATTTTACTTATCAACATTGGGGACCTAGTAGTAGAAATGTAGTCTAGTTTCCCTTTGATTTGTATGTCTGTTAAAATAACACCTAAATCTAAATTTAACCTGTTTTAAGTTCATGCACAAGGTATTTTAAACTGTACAGTAACTACAGCAGCAAAATATATTCCCAACACTAAATTGAGTTAACTGAAAAGTGAAACTAAGCTCAGCACTCAGTTAAAGTGACTACAAACAAATATTGAAAGTGTGTAATAATCTAAATTCGGCTGTACTTGGCCTTAGTATGTCTACAGCAATACAAACTGCAATGTCCAAGAATAGACAAAAATGGACTTGCATGCATTACTGGTTGTTGTAAGACTGGGTCAAACATGCAAAACATTAATGCATTAGATAAAAAAATTGCTGTTATTTTGAAAATGTCAGTGATCATATTAAAATATTGTAACATTTAAGTGACGTGCATGTTGTTTTTTTCTTTATTTTTAGGACTGACAGCTCCTTCAGTTTCTTCTTCTTCTTCTTTGTGTTTTTCTGCCAAGTGGTGATCTTCATCATCCAGTCTGTGGGCATCCCCAAGTGGGGGAACAGGTGAGTCACATGATGTTTTATTCTTACCTGTGGATGGTTTATGAAATGATGGTTGAGTGATGTGGATTGCGTCCTCAGAAGTGGTTGTTTGTTTTAAAATGTGTTTAAAAATGATGAGAAATTTAAAAACAATTTTCCAATTCTAAATCTCATTCATCTAATTTGTATATTTGGTCACCAAGTTTGATATATAGATTCTGTATAGATACTGTAATTAAAAGTAGTTTGAAAATTTAAGCTTTAACAGTGAATGTATTAAAATCCAAATTGGTGCATTTTACTTAAATATTAGCTTATCTGTGTGTATTGATAACAAATTACTGATAGCACAAATTAGCTGGATTTTGGATTTGTTAGTGATTTGTTTAGAGGACTCGTTTGTTTACCTGAGGTTCTTTGCTCTTAGTCTCAGCTGGCCTCTAAGCTTCTGTTCTGTCTCTCTTTTCTTGTTTTCTGCATTCTTCCATTTCTTCTGACAGAGACTTTTCATCCTTCAGCTTCTAGCGTGCTGCCTCTCTGTCTGCTGGTAACTCTGTAAGTTTCTGCTGCTTACTGTCTCTGCTACGTTCAGCCAACATTCACTCTCTGCTTGCTTTTTCCTTGACATATGCAGGTTTTTTAATCTTGAAATTATGAGTAACACACTAGAGATGTGCTTAGGCATAAATTTTACTATATATCAGGTTTGTCTGTTTGTTTATCTTTAAAGAGGGCCAAATTCAGATTCCAGTGAAGTGGTGAAGGTCCTGAATGACCTACAAACACAAAAGAAAAATAAGATGTCATTTAACATGGTGACATTAATATGTTGATGTGGAGTGGAAGCTAGCCAATTCAGGAGCAGATGGTAAAGAAAACAAGTTGAAAGAGGGCCAAATTTTTAATTATTGGCTTTTTTATGGAGGTGTGGCTGCTACTTTTGCACAGAGATGGGTTTGTATGAGGAGTCAGAGCCAGAAATGGTCATGTTGTGATGGGAATTGACAGAGAAACAGATTTCGAGATGGTATACTTTTAACTACACGTCAGCATTTAAAAAGTCAGATCTGTATAAAAGTGATTTGTGCTGTTCATACTGTCAGCCTTTCATGCTGCTGCTTCAACACCTTCTCCTCTCCTCAAACTTAACCCAACCTTTTTTTTTTTAGACTATATGTTAACTTCATGTAGTGTTTATATGTACAAATGTTTCATTTATGCTCTTTATAAAATCACCTTAAACTTGCTGATTTACTTTTTACTTCAGTGGTTGGATCGCTGCTTTCACTATTATCGGCAGCCACAAGGCAGCGGGAGCCATCATGATCATAGTGGCCATCCTCTTCACCATCTGCGCTGTGCTGTCCGTCATCCTGCTCAAAATGGTGAGGCTTTATTTACTTTTTTTGTTAAGGGCAACTTCACTATTCTGGGCTTTTCTATACGGAAAAACTCCCACTAAGTCATGTCATGTTAGAAAACATTGTAGATACTGCGGGAAAATAGCATTTAACATATAACATAACTCACAAAACAACATGCCATATCACGTCACGTGGCATAACATAACATAACATAGCATAGCGAGGCAGTGCATTAATAAAGAATTACAGCTTCATTATTTGATTTAACACATTTTGACAAATTAAATCACCATCCTGTATTTATGTTCACCAAAATGGTGAACTGACTAACTAATACAGCCATTCTGCTAGCAAGGCTAAAAATGTAAGCATGGAGATGACTGATGAGATAACTGTGAAGTTTTCAATTTCAATCAACAGCTATTTTATGTTCATATCTCTCTCTCTGTCCTCAGGTCCACAGCGTGTACCGCAGGACTGGGGCCAGTTTCCAGAAGGCCCAGCAGGAATTCTCACAGGGTGTCTTCACCAGTAAAACTTTCCAGACAGCTGCTGCTGGTGCAGCATCCTCCGCTGCCCAGGGAGCCTTCCAGGGAAACAACTGATGGTAGACTGAGCCAAAACCCATTGAACAGGTCAAGGTCTACAGGTTATCAGGTTTAGATTATAGACTAAAGTAAAGCGGAGTGAAGGAGGAATTTAAGATTTAGAGCTTGGTGGTTGGAGGGTAGTTCTTGTAACTTCTGCCTTTTGGAGCCAACAGCTGCAGATTATAATCTAACCTAATAATGTATAGACCTTGAGCCAGGTGAGGCCCAGTTATAAGCCTCCTTCATTTCAACCCAATGTCAATGCACTTGTAATTCCCAACATTTACACATTCAGCATGTCTCCTGCAAAGTGACCTCGTCTGGCTGTTTGCATGTAAAAAGCAGTCGAGGGGAAAGTCTCTCATCAAGTGCATTCTGGACTGGAAAGCATCCATGAAGTTGACTCATCGCTATTTCAGTTTGTCCTGGCTTTGTATATTTTGTGTGCACTTTTTGGCAATGCTCTTCAGTGTAATGTGTGTGTGTGTGTGTGTGTGTGTGTGAGAGAGAGAGAATGTGTGTGTGTTTATTTGTGTTTGTAGTGGCATGCTGATCTTGTGTATTGATATGGGTGCAGTATGCTTTTGTTTCTCCACACAGACGGTGGACTATGATCCTGTAATATAAATAAGATGAAGTGTTTCTGGTCGTCATTGATTGGAATATTTTTTCTGTCTCAAAAGCATTTCTCTTGTGTTGTTTAACCAATTGGGGCAAACCATCTCTTTTGTGTGCCATAAGGAAGAAAAATAACTGTAATAAATAATGTAGTCACTTATAATCTGTCTGGCTTTAGATTTTTGAATATTGCTGTTACCGTAACTTCACTTTAATCTATGTTCAGTAAGGAAAAATACTCAAAATTACCGAGTAATTCAGAGTATTTAAATACTGTGTTGTTGTCGTTTTAAATGTGTGCCTTGACTCTTTTCTGGGACCTAAATGTTGCCAAGATATTTCCAAAATAAATGTAAAACACTGTGATGTCAGAAAATTGGTAAAAATACTGTATATTTTGGTATTTGGTATCACATGATGGATTCTACATTAAGATTACATCCGTAGTGGAAAAATCAAAGTGTGCTCCATTAATTTCAAGCCAATTAATTTCTACTTTAACTTAGAATACTGAGCACATACAACAACATTTCTGATCAGTGCAAAAAAATAAACTTTTTGCAAATAAAGAAGTATTTATTCTCAGCAGATTAAAACGAAACCCTGATGTTCACTTCAAAGTTTGAGCCTATTATTCATTTCACTGCCATCAATTTATGCAGGAGAAGGAAAGTAGAACAAGTAGAAATGTCAGTGTATTCAGTCAGTGTGCTCCTTGATATCAAAGTCTGGGACTCACTGTGCCAAAGTAAGGTTCGACAGGAGAAGCAGAACCTGAATAATCCCAGTTTTCCTGATTTAATTTGTAATTTCTACTAGAGCAGTATAAACTCGCCACTTACCTTCTTTTTAAGAAGAACCAGTGTCTCATCATCACCAGGATGCGGCCAAGGTGGTGCATTTTCAGCTTCTCAGATGGTTTCATTCCTTGTATTCTTTGAAGTCTTCCTTGCACATCTGTAAGACTATCAACATGTTCTAAATTATTTGTCTATTGATGTATATTTTCTATGTGATTTCTTACATTGAAAAACATATGTGTGTTTTAAATAGATGTACTGTTTTAAACATCAACATGCTAGAATTCCTAAAGAATAATGGCGCACTCAAGATTCAAGGTTTGTTAGATGTTCTTGCCACAGAAATCGGTTTAGTTAAAGGTTCGATCTTACATCCAGTGTGTAATACAAGAGTTGTATTCATTCACACATCTCTGTATGCATTATTCTGGGAGATTTTAGTGCTTTTTGTATTTTAAAATTTAATATAGACTCTAATAAAAAGCTTTGCTTTCATTTCAAGCTGTAGATGCTTTCTTCTCACATAAATATTTTTTTAGCTTTTGATTACATTGTAAGAGATTATTTTTAAATGTCTAAGATTCAAAAAATACTTTAAACTGAAAATCCTTGTGTTTACAAGGATGGAAGTTCTGATGTTTTTAACTAAACTTTGTCTTGTCAAGTTGATGAACCCTTATTTAATCTATTTTTTACCACTGAAAACAATATCAGATTTCAGTTAAAATGTAATAATACTACAAAAGTAAGAACACTTTTTTATTAAATCTAATCATTAAACTTGCTAAAGCTCCACATATTCTCCACAAGGGGGAGCTGCTGAGTCACTGTCAAACAAGGGCCCAAAAAAATGGGATGTAAGATAAGTGAGAAGGGACACGGGATGAATTAGAGAATGGAAATACAGAAAATTTATTATTCCATTAATCTACCTCCTTTGCTGTGAAATAACTGATAAATATTATCTCTAGTTTTATATAACAATATTAATTGTCTGCACTTGCTGATAATAACCTTTTGGGTCTTTCTTACATTTTTCTTGCCTGTAGGGGGCACTGCACTGAATGCAGATGTGGTGTCTACTTGTTAAGGTGTTAATGAACTTAATTGCCCTAAGCTAGAATATTTTAATATAATAAATAATCAGAATAACAGGCTACTGTAGACAAAATACTTGTCAATAGCTGCGGGCTGTTCTTTAATCTTTGACAGATTCTGACATTTTTCTGTCAGTTTCCTTCTCTTTTCTATTTTAAGATGGGCAGAGGAGAGCAGAGCCAATGCAAAGCAGAGAGGCAGACCTTTGTGGCCAGACTCTGTCTGCAGTGACCCAGACAGTCTGTGGGGAATCTGCATGAAAACCCAAAATGCTGCTTCTACTATCTGTCATTCTGCCTGTCTGTGTTTCTTTCTCCAGGCTCCATCTGTCACTCTGTCTGAAGTTCAAAATAACGGAAGCAGCTTCCCACCAAACACAGCTATCAGCAACTGGTCCAGACAGACCAGCTACCCGAGCCTTCAGACATGCAATGGCGCAGTTTCACTCTCCTCTGCATCCTAAGTGCTGTCAACAATTGCTTGATTTGTTGCTGATTGTATTTTTATTTTTAATTTATGACACACAAATGTGCTACATTATTAATTTATATTTTTCAATGAATGTTTTCTTTAATCAATGTTCATCATTCAAGGCGAATGCCAGAGCTGAACACAAAAGGGCCAAGTGACACATCCAAATTGCTGGAGCGGCCATATTTTTGTTAAAATAAAATAAAATGTGTCACCTGTCACAACAGATCACAACAAATCATTTTAAATGAAGCATTGCTGTGCTATGTGATCCAGCCAACACATTACTCTACAGACATAATATGAATTAAAGTCTGAAAGAGGACACTGTCACTGCCAATCACTGCCTCAAGCACATTTTAAGAGAACTAAAACAAATAATACATAAACATTTATTTTTCCACATATATTTATCTCTTCTTGTCTTGTATGTGGGATCAACAAGTAAAGGACTGTTCATACCCATGTACTAGATTACCCAAAGAGCACCATTAAGGCGTTCAAATCATCCAAAATTATTGTAAATTCAGTCGTGACTTTCTATTTATGTGTTTATTGAATATGAAGTTGACTTTGATGTGTTTTTAGGGTGTATATAGACTTAAAAGTATTAATTAGATTGTTGTTCTAGTAATCTCTGGTTATACTTTGTTAACACGTGTTTTATTTAACACCTGACATTTTTAGGCTTCAGTGCTTTAGATTTAATTCAAATACACATTTTAATAAAATTCCTGAGTTTGATAACTGTAGAATATACTGAGCTTAAAAAAATATATTATTTTTATATTATTTTTATTTTTTATTTAACTACTTTATTGGAAAAGGAGAATACTGCATTTTTGTTTTGGTGATTTAACCCAACAGTGTGTTTTATCATCAGTTGCCCAGCAGATGGGGAAATAGAGGCCAATACATAGTTGCAATTATTCATATTCTCTAAGTAACACTAGCAATAAGATATTTTGGAATTAAAATGATTTAATCTGCTACTTCTAAATATAAAGGATACGTTGTAACTAAAAAAATAAATATTAAGAGGATTCTTACGCACATTTTTCACATTTTCTGGCACCACATTTTCTTTGTTTGTTTTAAGAGAAACAGATAAGAAAAGTACATAAACTGTACATTCTGGCAGCTATGACCCTTTTCTTAGCTATAACCTACAGAAGTATTGAAACCTCCATCATATTCTAACTTTGAGGGAGTTGAAACTCTTGTGTATCACCACTAGAGGGAAGCATGACTGTGGTAAATGTTGCCAATGAAGTAAAGTGCTGACTCACTGTCAGAGAAACCTGCAGCAAAAAACCTGTAGGAGGTATCTTCACACTGTCTCTTACAAACACAGCTGATTTGGAAAAAAAATCTTCTTATACACTCTTGTTAACTGTGGGGATAAGTGGACAAATAATTAATATAAAATGTACATTAAAAAATCAGTAATTTAGAATCTGAAGGGCTGGATGAAAGTGAAATATTTACCTTGTGCATCTATGTAAAGTGTATAACTTGGGCACATATTTGAAGCCATCCAATGAATTTTGAAAAACCAGTGATAATTACAGTTAAAGGGAGGTTCAGGCTTACTTGTGACGCCGAACAGAAGTTGGTACGGACCTCCTTATTATCCTCTCAGTGTGGTGCTGACTCTTTATGCTGAGACGCCCTCTGCTACACACTGAAATGTGCCAAGCCAAGGTTAAACAGAAGACAAGCACAATGAGGAACATTTCTGTGAGAAGAAAGAAGCTATTTTAAGGCTGGTCTGCTGTCTCTTTGTCTTTATCAGTGTGCCCTGAAATGTGTGTGTGTGTGAGTGAGTGAGTGTGTGTGTGTCCGTATGAAAACATTTGAGCTCTGGAGAAACTGCCCTTTTATTTTCAACAGATTATTCTAATAAATCTTCCATATTCCCTGCACAAGGCTGACTGCATTCATACATCATCTGACTCTAAAATGTAGTCTGAGAGGGAGAGCAGTGAATGATTGACAGGTACAGTGGTCTAATTTCATTGTACTTGTAAATCCTGTCAAAGTATGTGTATAGTATTTTCTAGCAAATGTAATGTATAAACTGCTCCTGTGTCACAGTTTATTGTTATTCTACAGCTGTCTGATTTTTTTTTAACCGACACATTGGCTCTGACAGTAAAATACTAAAGTTTCTAGTTTTGTTTCTGTTTTCAATAATTCAGTGTATCTAATTTAAGCTGCAAGATAAAGCAAAGGCTGTTGTGCAAGACTCTATGTCCTTGATTAAATTTACAACAGAAATAACAGAGTGCGAGCTGCCAGATCCCTATCAACCACTGGCTCTTTATGCATTATTTATTTTATACAGTGTTTTATTTTTTTAAACATGTGACATGTCAATGCTTTTTTTCTCCCAATGCATTTGCACTGAAACATACATATGGCTGCAGTTAAATACAACAGTCCTGAAATAAGTCTTTTCTTCATAAAAGGGTTTGTTTCAACAGTTATAGAGACATTCAACTTTAAGATAATACCCTTATTGTTAAAAATAGGGTGTATAAAACACTAGAAACAGCTGTCAGTCTAATACAATACAATTTAGCAGCAACATCCTTCACCAAACATACAGTTACATCTCTTAAACAGTATTATTATAAACTAGACACTGCAGCCCTAATGAAGGTAGGATTGTTGAAGTGTTGCATTTGGTTTGGCAAGGTTTACCTGTGGCCAAAAAGCTACAATTTGTCTATGCAAATTGGTGGAAGTTAACTTAAGAAAGGACTGTATTATGTTTGTTTTTGCAGCTTTAATTTTGCCAGGTAAGTTAATATTATCTGCACTGCAGTTATCCAAACCCATCTGTCCAGTAACCCAAAGTAGAATATTTAGCATATTGTGGCCTTCGGTTAACAGCCACCTGTTACCTGTTGATGGTTGAAGTAAATCCCAAAGAAGTATCAGTCCTCCAAACAGTTACCTGTCCAGCAGGAGAAAAAATGGTGCCATGTAAAGTTATGTTACAAAGACTGAGATACCAAAAATGCCATTTTAAATCAGACAACACAAGACAAGAGCTGTGCGTAAATGAATGATGGATAATAAAGCTTCATGTGAAAACTTGCCTGGACAAGCAAAAGTATGATGGAAAGGTGATAAAGTTAATGTTCTGCTTTGTGAGAGTGTTGTTACATTAAACACAGCACACCAGGCTATAAGAGTTGCTTCAAGGGTGATAAACAACATCTAGACTTCTTTGGTAAATCCAAACACAACGTACAGCAAATGTGCTAGCTAGCCTGAACTCTGAATCGCGCTAAGCTAACATTGGCCTGTTAGCTAACGCTACTAATTTTGTGACCTCGGAACTCGTATTAACCCACAGTTCTGTCACACAGCGTGTTGTAAACAAACCTAAAGAGGATTAATCCGTTAACCGACATTAACCACACACGCTGGTATCGGTTTGTCATTCCATAATCCTACTTTTGTACTGTAGACACTTTCACTCGGCTTTCACCTAGCATAACTGCTCGCTCGCAGGCTCGACCAGCCAAGAACGCGCACTCGGCGTTCCCGCTCACAACGATGACGTCACTTTTTAGGAGCTTAAACATGTTCTAAAAAAGACAATAAAAAGAATAAAATTAAAATCCTGCTCGTGGCTGCAAATACCTGTCAACAGTTTTACAGGCCTCTCTTTTATCATTGTTGTCTATGGGAAAAAAAAATTGTTGCAATACCGCGAGTGGCCACTGGGGGCTTGGGGGGAAAAAAGCCCCGCGGTGGCACCTTATTCAATTCTCATTATATATTCATGGTCCTCTCCCTCACTTTTCAGCATCCGCCTCATCCCCACCGCCCCCTCCCCCCTGCCACTCCCCCACCCCGCCGGACTCTCCTCCTCCTCGCTCACACCGGTAGTTGTCATGGCGATGGAGTCAGCCTCGGCGTCGGCTTCGGGGGTTGTTGCCATGGAGATCCCGGTGCGAGGTGCGCTCCCGGTGGTGGAGGAAGACGAGGGCTACAGCGCGCCGCCGCCGGGGTCCGAGGAGCGACTACGGTACCGCCGAGGAGGAGCGAGACGGCGGCGTGGGGCGCCTTTCAACCGGGGCGGCTACTACATGTTGATAGTGATCGGGGAGATCGGCACGGAGCAGCAGCTAGACGCCGCCAAGGCGCAGATAGAGCGGGGTGAGTGATGGACGAACTGCGGCTGTAAATATGTGGCTATTACCTGGTTCTGCAGCTGTGTGTTTCACAGGGCAGGTTATTGGATGAAAAAAAAGGATTCAAACCTGGGAAAGATCAATGTTTGACGCAATGGACAGGATAGTATCCATAGGTAGAGGCAGTTGCTGCAGCATTGCACCATGGGACACCACGCATTTTTTTCCTTACCCGCTGTGAACTCCATCACTGCAGAAATGCAGACTCAAGTTTCAGATGCAGCAGAGGTCTTTTTGCTTTTAAGGCAGTATTTTGGCAAACAGCCCCTCCTCATAGTGTTAACTTAATACTATTCTCTATTTCAAAGCTACTGATCAGTGTTTAAATCAGAAATTACTAATAAAACAGACATTAACAGACCTGATCAATCACTATGGATGGATGTAGTAAAGCATTTAATCCCAGCCTGCACAGCATGCAGTTTGTGTTTGAGCAGTCATATGTTTTATACTTAACTATGTGTGACATTATTGTTTTTCTGGATGTGGTGTCAATCATGTGCCTGCAAACCAGTCAACAGAAAACCTGCATGCTGTGCTCAACAGCGAGACCACAACATCTAAGCTCATAATATAAATAGAAAAACATGCAGCTCTCTGTTTCCTGCTGGATTTGTTATTTTTGGCACAATCATTACTCAGCTGAATATCTCAGTACTGTTAGAGTTTAAATCCTGATTCTCCTCCTGGGAAGCTGCAGCAGAATAAAGTCATTCTGTCAAAGTGGGTTGTTTGAAGTTCAAGGATGCGAAGGAATTGTTGAGCTGCAGCTGGGCGAGTAATCAGACTTTGTTTTTAGGTAAAATTTTGGTTTACAAGTTTCAACAATTATGGAAAGAAGATAACTGAGATTAAATAACTATTTTGTAGCATATAGTTTTGCATTAATGCACTTGTTTTGTAAATCTAGTGAACTCAATTCAGCAATCCAACATTAAAATACACATAAAAAAACCTCTATTTTTACTATACTATCATTAAAAGGCCTTATGGTTTCTGCAATGTAGAATTCACAGACTGAATCGCATAATTTAATGAAAAAAGCATTATTCACAGTACTTAAGAAGAATTAATAGGAATAAATAATCTGCTTCGTTTTGGTGTCATGTAAGGACATGCTACTTAAGTCCTTTGCTCTCTGTGTTGGTGCTTCACAGTGGGTGGGGCTCAGGTCCTCCTCCACACACACACACACACACTGGAGAATGCAAGTCAGCAAATCTGTGGTGTGCCACTGCCACTATATCATCAATAGCACATGATGCTGGTGCCATAGCAACCTTGTATCCATCCCTTCAGGCCGCCTCTCACCATCATAAGGGACCTGACAGTCCTGCTGCTCTGTGGCGAGATCAGTATCACACCATCACACCCCTTTGACTCATTACAGCATCGACTCCCTCGCCCAGGTCTGTGTTTAAAGTGTGACTCAGTGTGAATGACCTGTCGGCCTCTCGTTACCTGTTGGCTGCAGGGCTCTTTTGTAAACACACGTCATCGGTGCACTGCTGTCAAACGAGATGAAACAAAGAGGTTAAAAATCTTTTTTAAATGAACATCCAGGTTTGATTTTTAACTAATATTTCTTTTTATTATTAGAAAATTTGGCAATAATGTTTTTGTTGGATTGTTTTATTGTCTCTAAAATTAAATTTACGTACCTTAAATCTAATTTGACACCTTGAAATCACTTTGCTCAACCTCAGGGTTCAGTTGATAATCCACATTTTATTTATGATATGCTGCTATGCTCTTCTAGGCTTGAGAAGAAGGAAAAAAAAAAATTAACCTAGCATCTCTCCAAAAACCCACTGGTCCCAGTGTTACAGTCATCTGTACCAGCAAATCTTTACATTTAAGAGGCTACAACAAGGGAACTTTTCCATGATAGATTTATTCATTTTGACTTTGGTTTTTAATTAAAAAAAAAAAAGTTTATTGACTTATCATCTCAGCATCAAATCTGACAAATTAGCATGTTATTGTCACTGTTACCAAATGCTATGTTATTAGCATTTTGGATTTGCTATTTTTGAGATCTCTGTATTTTGGTGTAAATTTGAATAATCACTTTATAGGAACTTTAATAGCTCTCTTATGTTAAAAACTTAAGCCGACTACAAATGACAGTGACTTTTTATGCTTTTTAAGCTCTCGGCCAACATAAGCCTAAACCCACAAAGAGCCAAGGGAAAAGCCTTTCACATGTATATTTTTTAATCTCTAGCCCAGTGTTGGCTGCATGTTAAGTATTCCCGCTTTAAAATTATATTATATTTATTTATTTATGTATTTATCCTCACAATGCAAGTTATTTACCTGTCTGATCAGACTTTATTTGCACATTTTCTTCTTCTCTCTGTGTTCATATGTCAAATCTGATGACATCCTCTGAGGCTTGAAAGATATGTTACTTAACTTTTATAAAAATCCACTTCAGCTATAACGTTTTTAACTATATAAACATTTCCGCATACACTTTATTGATCCTGGCAAAGAGAAAAAGGACTTTTCCTGAGAAAAGAGACTAATCAAACATCACAAACACGTCCTGAGCTTGTGATCCGGCGTCGCCCACCGGAGGCGTCGGGAAGGAGTGTCAGGCCTAACGCCTTTTATGTTTAGCAGATCTAAAACCCGGAGGCAGTGAAATAGAAAATCAGTGTGACTGCTGGTCTGACACTGAGCTCTCGGCCCCTCCCCCTCTCACCTAAAGACGGCGTGATGACACCACAACCCAACCATGAATTCAGACTTTATGTTGGATGTTGCTTTAAAAACGATGATGTAACGCTCTCCTCTCCATACGGGCTCCTGTAGGTGTTCTGCAGCATTAAGCAGCCATAATGATCCTTTGGCTGCGTCTCATAGTGGGAAATTATAAAATATTTCACAGCACAGTGAAATGACTCATTCAGCAACTAATGAGGTATTAATACCATATTTTGTATTAATACTATTATTAACATTTCACACGGCTCTCATCTTCCCACCTTTGGATTACGAGACGCTCCTCTCCTGTAGTTTTTTAAAAATTGGCCGTAAAAACTTTATATTTCGCCCTTCAGTGAAAGATCAGCAGCTGTGGTGAATTATGATGCAGACGATGAAGTCCAAGTATTCACGCTGAACAAAAAGGATCATAATGTTCAACATAAACTTATCAAACCATGACTCAACAACATTGTGTTGTAAAAGAACAATAACATAATCTTAACTTTTGACTGCTGCCCCCTGGAGGTGGAGAGCAGAAAACATTCACTGCAGCTTCACTTTGTCAAAACTGCAGAAACTGAAATCGTCCCTCAGTTTCATGCATGCAGACATCATCTTCCTCCTCTCCCATGGATGCTGACAGTCTTTTTATCGTGAAGATTTGGGATGAGAAGGCTGGTGGTTGTAATATTTATGCGTCAGGTGGCACAAAGAACGACATTTGCCACTAAATTTCGAGCTAAAGTTTCCAACAGTGACACAGCAATTCAGGGACCAGACTGCAGTCTGCAGAGAGGGAACATTTTCTCCTCAGTTAAGGGCACAACAAGGTCTTCAAAGTCTTTTTTTTTGTGACAGAGAAAATTTTAGCAAAAAAGATACGAATCTGAAAAATTAAAATAGACTGAATTTTTTTGCTCTTGCTGAAGGAATCCACAGGTGGATTAGATGAGGGTGCGTGTCATTGGTTTCCAATCTGCTGGATGTGATCTGACAAGTTTCCTCTGAAGTTTGATTCACTGCGACTCAGTTGGTTCTGATAAAGCTGATGTGTGTGTGTGTGTGTGTGTGTGTTTGTGATGCTGATCAGTTCATTACTGAGTCATTTCTGATCCAGTGAACTCCATTAATGTTTCACGCTGATGTTACAAATTACTTTACATACTTTACAAACTTACTTTAAATGGATGTTTATCTTATTACCTAATAAGCTATTAAACAGTTTATGTGACTGAAATAAGGATTCAATAAAAGACCGACAAACAGTTCAAATTATTAAATATTGATGGAGTTACTTTAGTAACTATTAAATACTACACACACACATTAAACACACATTAACCCCAAAGCTGCACATATTAGTGAGTCACTAATACAGGACTATCTGCCAAATGCTTTGAAGTCTTTTATAACCCTGATTCCTAAAAGTTGGGACAGCGTAAAATGTAAAATGTAAAATATTGGACGTATTGAAGCATTAAGCTGCCAAAGTGACAGATATTTCCCCTAAAAAGTTGCAAGAGACAGTCCCTCCAGGAATTCACAATGTTGCGATCGCAACAATTAACGCGAATTCAACCAATCTCCATGAATTCTGCGCGACCTTGCAATTTTGTCCAATCACCGCCACTTTTCCGCAGTTTTGGCCAGCCTCCCGTGAGTTCCACCAATCATAGCAGTCCCCAGCGCAAACGT
>JAPZDY010000023.1:21639234-21653168 GCA_029783645.1 Ctenochaetus hawaiiensis
AAATTTCATTTATGCTGTATGTCGAGCATGTATAGCATATTTGACAATAAAGTTGACTTTGACTTTGAAAAAAAAAAAAAAATTCTTTCCATTACCAGAACCAAAGTGATGTTTTTCTTTAAACCTGCACAGATCTTAGCCACAGCACTGTCACATTAAAAACTGGTTAGTTTCTACAGTGTGCAAATTGGAAAAAAGATAGGTATAAATATAGTTTCACAAAGTTATGGTTGCCATCAAGCGCTTGCTGAAATTCACCCGACATTTTCAGTCTCTCTTATAAATCTCTGGTTTTTTTAAAGCAAGCTCTCTATGAAATGTTCAAACCTAATCAAGACAACCCCAGTGACATCATCAGCTTATTTTTTAACCCCACCCCTACAGAATCACTGAAGACATTATATAGTAAACTAAACTTTATGTGTAACAGCAGTGGAGCGCCCCTTGAAGGCATTATTGTGTCTAATCACTGCCAAACTGAGATGTATTATGAAACAACTGTGTCTGCAGATCTGGTACACACTTCTCCCTCCTCCTCTACAGTGACTCGTCTCCCAGAAAAATACCAAAAATCCAAAATTCACAAAGAAAGTGCAAACAATGTTCCTCATTTCTCCTGCAACTAATTCCTCTTTTTGGCAGTCTGTCATGAGTTACAAGAAGAAGAAAATTCCCCGGGACAATGTTCAGATAGTCATTGTCTGCATTTTGCAAGTTTGCTCACAAAAAGAGTTCAGATTCTGCAAAATAATGTGCTCGTATGGTTCCAGTTTCTCTTCTTATTGTAGCCATTGTTCCTAATGATGCAGTGTTCACATTGCAGAACAGTGTTCCTAAAGATGGCTGCAATGAGATATCTGCATATGTTTTATGAGGAAAATGTACTCGTCCTAGAGTGACACACACACACTCACACTCACTCCCACGGTCTCCTATGTTTTCTCTTTTCTGCGTTCAGTCTTATTTGACATAATTTTATTTAATCCATCAACTATTTGAGTTTGTTTTGTAGTCTTGATGTATTTTTTTTTGCACATTTCTTTGGCTCTTTGAGGTGTATATTAAAAAGGGCCGCTTGGGCCTTTTTTGAGCTAGAGTAGTGTAGTCCACTGGGGTTTCTGTGTGTGTGTGTGTGTCTGTGTAATTTTTTCATTAGCATTTTTCATATCTTCAAGTAAAAGACATTAAAAATAAGATTTTACCCTCAAACCTGTGCATGTATCCACCTCAGGGGTTTTCAAACCTCATCAGTGTCTGCGTTCAGTGAACATTCGTGCCTCGGCTTTGAGTTGCAGACATGGTTTTTTAGTCACTCAGCCACGTGCCTTTCTAGCCCAGATCGCTTGGGTTAAACTTCACCCCCGCAGTAAGTGGTGGATGTTGTTGAATACTTTCCGCAGCTCAAAGAGACAAACTGACATTGATGGATCCTGTAGGTGCTAATGACTGACGTTACATTGTCAGAGTAAAAAGGCAGCATATGAATAATGTTGTCTGTGATCAGACTAAGAGACTGTCAGGTTTGAAGGACAGACACAATCCATTCTCCTGCTTTTCTCTTTCTTTTCTGACCTACTTTTTGTGTAAATTTAGAGTGGAAACGAATTAACTGCATTTATATGTGTATATAAACGGCATCAGACGCACATGATGTTTAGCAAATAAAGAAAGAAATGCAGCAAAATAAAGAGAAAATTTAGTGTTTGTGCACAGATCTTTCATTTAGTCCTGCGGTCACTGGTTCTTGTATCGCCAGATCTACTGTAGCAATTAAACATGATGCAAATAAATCTTGTTCTCCTTGAAGTTATTAAGCTGTCGGCTAACAGAATGTAATGCACATGAGCTTGCTCGTTTATCATCTTCATCACCGTCATCATTGTCCCAGCTGTGTTTCATCGGCTGTTCGAACTCTCAAGGTTTTAATTTTTGCTGTGTAACGGCATCCCGACCCACAGTGTGACACAGCACTTCTGTTCTTTCACCTTGTCGCAGCAGGAAAAGGGAGGAACTGTCTGTGTGTGTGTGTGTGTGTGTGTGTGTGTGTGTGAGTGTGATCACCTCTCCTGGTGCTGATGGGAAGAGTGTGGAGGGGTCATCAGTCTCAGTGGTATTTGGTGATGAGTTCATTAAAGCCAAGGTCATAGAGGCTCCTTTCTGGGACACTGTGACCTTTTCAAACAGATCTGCTGCAAACACACACAAACACACACATGTGCTCTTTTGGACGCACACATACACACTTGCAATCAGCTCTACACACACACACCGTCAGCTATCGTTATGATGGCATCCGAAGAGCTGTCGGTTTCCATTTCTTTGGCCCTGAGCTGAACCAGTGTGGAAAGACTGTTTGCACTTAGTCGTCTTGTTTCTTTCCGCCTCCCTGCACATCGTCTTGTCTTGTGCTTTCTAGTAAAACACTCCCGAGTGCCCCGAGGCATTGAGGAGGGTGAGGAGTTTGCATTCCCCTCAAGTTCACGAGTGCTTTCATCGGTCAGGGGAACATAAAAATTTCATGTTTGTTTCTGGTATTCGTGTCATCAAGTTAAAATCTACAGCAGGGGATTTCATTCATACCAGCACTAAGGATTTAAATAACTGGTATGATTTCTCAGCACTTTAGACCCTTTTGAATGAAATCAAAATTTAAAGCTTAGGCACATAAAAAAATAATAAGAGACTTTTATGCATCATGGAGCTTAGCATGTTCCGCTTAGACACGCTAAAGCTTAAGGTTACACTTTGCTGATAAAACATTCATCTCGATCTCAGATTCTTCATCAACTTTGGGTGATTTTTGGCAGCTGTTTTTGCTCCCAATAAATAAAGATGGATGACATGTTTCCACTCCCTCCCACTGTACAAAAAATTAATCCGAAATATTCCAGATACAGTTGTTGCCTTCTTACATGAGTGAGTGAGCCAAAGTCTGCACAGTTATGATTGGCTGATGGAGCCACGGACTTGAAGTCCCGCCCATTTCGGGGAGGATGTCAATCATGATGTTGCACCCCCTTTATTAAAAAAAAATATATATATCACAAGAATCAATGCGTAAACATACATCAGAGTGATTACAACAACTTATAATGAGAGAAACCATCTCCTGGAAAAATTTATCTTACAAGATTTATGACATGTACTGCTGCCAGCCAGCAGGGGGCGATCAAATTTATATTTAAAAATTAAATTTCTTTTAAGGAGCTGTCATGTTGTTCATCTTTAATCAGTCATTGGTTGCAACAGCAAAGGTTTTGGCTCCATCTATCATATCAACAGTGGCTGAGGCTTATGGGTAAAATGAATTTTTTAACATCAAGCAGACAAAAAAAAAGCAGAAAAAGCACAATTTCTAAGGAAAGAAGTTAAATTTCACTACTTATTACTTATGTTATTCAAACTGATATCTACAGCTAATTGTGTTATTAAATTATCTAGAACTTTCTTGCGTTTTTATGAAAAATTGAGGACATGATTCGACATTTTCAGTGAAAATTACAGTGTAAAACAAGCAGCTCATCAGAGCCCTTAAGATAAATAAATATACACAGGAGTGAATAAAGATTGGCCCCATACTGACTGCTAATGAAACGCTGACACAAGAACATCAACTTAATTGCGTTGATTATAATTAATAGACACATTAAAGTCTTCCTTCTGTAGCCTCGTAAACACACTATTTTAGCAAATACGCAAGTCAGCAAAATGGGGAAATCAGAATAATGGTTATAATTCACCTTTGTGACATTTTTTTGAGTCATTATATTTAAATCTTTTGTCTCCTGAGACAGTTTTAAAACAGATCCACCACATGCTGAATGGACCTGAGTGAGCCTACAACTGTGTGTACGCTAATGCTAATCCAGCAGTGCTTTAAAGTGCAGCGTCATCATGAATCGCTCCCCTGTAATCTCTTTGAGATGGTTCAGCGGCCTGACTCTTCTCATGTGGGTAAAAGAGAGGATATGCATCTGTCATGCTGTGACATTTTAGTGATAAAAGAAATAACGGGAGAGCTGATTGTCAGGGTCCATCTCAGCTGATCTAGACGACATCCCAAAGCACCTTTTCAGGTAATAATTCACATTAAATAGTGAAGTAATGGCTCACTTTGCTGCCTCTGATCTGTGGTGACTGTGGTGTTGGTGGTGGTTCGCCACTTTTGATTGCTGTTACACACACTGTGTTGTATTGTGTCCCTCTTACAACAGATACAGGAATCTTCCTCAGCGTTAGATTTGAATGAATCCCCTCATTGCTACGATAATCCTCTTTGCACCAATGCTAATTGCAGCAGTGAGGCAGGATGATTCAACAAGCTGTTGAATCATCCTGTTTTTGTTGCTCTCTGTGACATTTTCTATTGTCGTTGTGCTCCGTGGCAACGGGAGGAACAATCTCCGGGTTGAAATGCCCTTTTTACCCTAAAAAGAGCAGAGACATGAGGGGAAATAAATTAATTTCACATCATTGTTAAATGCTACACATTTGTCATCAATGCAAATGGCGGTGCAGGTTGATTTCACCTGAGTGAAGACAAACATAGACAAAGACAGACGTGAAACAAAGAGACAGAAGAAGGCATCCTTCAGAGTGTCTCGTTGCGTCACACATTATTGAGGCAGCTGTTGAATTATGCAAAGCTTTGGTATTGATCCCTGGGCTTGCCATCACTGCAGTCTGAGGGACGGAGAGAAAGTAAGCGAGAGTGAAGAAGAAGGAGGGTAAGGAAAGGAAAGAGTGTTGAGATGGAAAGGAAAGTACATCAAGAAAACAGAGGAGCACATAATCCATCAAAAGTAAAGACATAAAACACAGAGTTGTCCTTCTGTGACTGAGTGAGAATCCATCATGCATTCATGAGTTCATTTCCCACCTTTGTGGAAAAATTGGTCTGTCATGAATAAAAAGCAGCTACAGTTGAGACGTTACTTAGTAAGTGAAGATTCAGAGGGAACAGGAAGATGGAAAAGTTAAGGAAAAATATTCGTCTGGAAGCGACTCCTCTGAGCTCCAGACGTCCTAACCAGCATCTCCTGCCAGTGCAGAGCCTCAGACTTTGGCAGATACAAACATCCAGTCTCAGTCTTCCTCTTACCGAAGCCAGTGTTACACATTAACATCTGTCATCTATCGTAAGAACAGAGCTGGTGTCCAAGTGGCCTGTTAGTGAATGAAAAGGGGTAAAATATCAAACTTATTGGTGTTTTACTGCAACCAGAGAGAGGCTGATGCAGTGTTACCTCTGCATAGTGATTGATCAGACGGATGCTCTCAGGTGGGGCGGCCAGGCGGAGAAAGAAGCCTTAACAGCTTCAATCTGAAAGTGAATTATTGTTATTTTCTGTCAGATTTTTCTTTCCGAGTACTAAGAGCTCACCAGACCAAGAAAAGTGGAGGCTTTGTTTTGCATAGACGACACAAACATTGCAGCAATTGAAAAGATTTGTTCACTGAAGACTGTGTCCACCTGTGTTTTCTGTCTTAACCCTTTTGTTGAGTAATATCCATTTAGCAGACAAGTTTGCTTTGCTAGCTGTTTGCTTGTTGCTAAATTGTTGACTTAAAGGTAATATAGACAACAACATTTGAGATATTTTACTGACAAGATCTGATTGGATGAAGGATTTCTGAGCTAATAGCATAACTACGTTGATGTCATGTGTCATCATCGACCTCTGAGGCTTTAGGAGTTAGCGTTAGCGCACAGGTTTCTTAGCTAAAACCTTTCATCATAAAGCATTAAGGTATGACTCAGCATATCTAAACAAACTGACCAACAAGTAAGAGAAGTCATTACAGTCCGAACTAAAGTGTTGTTACCAGTTAGATTGTCAAAATTAGAGAAATGTCGGGTTCAATCCCTGAATAGTTACGTTAGCATCAGTGATGATATGCTAGGTATAAATGTTGTCCATATCACCTTTGAAAGCTAATCTAACTTAGCTGTTTCATCGTGTCTAGACTTTCTTAAAAGTGACAGTCATTGTGACGATGCAAGTTTGAATGAGTTTGGACAGCAGACAGAATGTAACAGTAGCTAGCTGATAATGTAAGCTAATGTTGCCGAACCAGCAAATTTAAGTTGTTAGCATCTTATCTCAACTTGAGAGCAATAATCAATTAGCTGGGCCTGAAATTTGGCATAAATATCTGCTGATTGAAAAAAAAAGTTGCTGTGCAGAAAAATATGTTAAGGAAAATTTAGAAATTAGAGTTGTAATTACATAAGTCTACCACTAGAGAGCACTGACAAGTTTTTTTTTGTTTTTACTGTAAATTCACCTGCTCAGGGTTACGTCACAGTTCTTTAACAAACAAATTATATCTTTTAATAAAGAAATATATGTTCATGTTTGGTGTTTATATTGAAAATTAGACTAAGTATCAACCTGTTTATTGTTGTTTAATTTTTTTCTGAAAAACTGAAGTGTTGGTCAGACTTTAATGTGCTGTGCAAGTTAACGTCCCTTAGAAAAATAATTATCATCATGTTAAATTGTAGACCTACCGCATATATGAGTACATACATGCAGTTGGATAAGGTGTGTTTTTCAGTAGCAGAGTGATTTAACTAATAACAGCTGTGTTTGTGTTAGCTGCTTCTCAAACATCCTTTCCCTGAAAACTACACTAGTCCTATCTGCATCACTTCACCAAACTTTGAAATAAGTGCAGTGTTGTGGAACCACAATTACCTCCATATTACAGAGCCAAGATGCTGCGTCACCAAGAACAGGAAGGAAAATCTGCGTCTCTTTCCATCCAGAGGCCTGTCAGATGCTCTTTTGGCTCCTCTGATCAGCAGTTAAGGTGAAGGCGGGCGCAGCGAGACGAGGGGTGTGGCCTCAACATCCACTGAATGGGCTCTGGTGATCAGCTGACAGGTTTTATTACAGAGACAGAGACAGGCGAGGTGTGTGTGTGTGTTTGTGTGTGTGTGAGATTGTTAAACTGTGGATTGAACAGGATGGTACTTTGTAATGGCTAATTGAATGATACTGTCTCACAAAATAGCTCTCAGCTTAAGCATGGAAATACATAACGACCATCCAAACACACATTAAATATTTAATACACATAATACATGCATGCTTACACATAATAGGAAAAGCAACTGCAAAGACACACATGCACAAACCTGCAATCCTCCGTACTACAGCATAAATGTTATCATTGTCTACATTAAGGATTCATTTGAATCAGTTTAATTTGACAGCATTATTTAGGGAGGGAGTAAAGATTAGAGATAGTTTTAGAAAAGGTGGGTTGTTCTTGTCACACAACGTGAAGTCAGAACTAAATACAAATGCATCAGTGTTGTGGGTGGACGTTGTGCACACAGTGAGTGTCAGCATCATTATTCAGCCTGTTTAGATCAGGCTGCAGCTCAGCTGTTGGAGCATTATGTGTCTCTCTTTAACTGGGATGATACTAAACGCTCAGAGACACTCATTATAACACAAACTGTGGACACACAAACATCACACCCATATGTGACTGGTGAACACCTCATTACACGAACCACAGGCCTGAACATGCTGCTGTAACAGACTCGACTCTGTGATGGTGGTTTTTTTTTTTAACAAGATGTTGAAACCAGACTGGAGAGATTTGATTAATTTTAGTCAAAGGAGCATCAGTGAAGCTTGACATTGATGTTTGGCCTACAGACGATGAGTTTATCTCAGAGCTGTTGGATGAAGTTGAAGTCATGTGACTGTTTAGACTCGTCAAGTTCTTACAAACAAAATTATACAGAACTGATTCATTATAGATCATTATGGATTGATTACAGACGTATTCAGGCTCGGAGACACTGTCAGGATCGAGCTCCTTAAAGTTTAAAGGATAGGCTCCCTTCATTGTTTGCTGTAAAATTAAGATTGAATAGAATTAAAGAGGTCAGAACAAACCGAAAAGCCTGAGACCAAAACTATATAACAGTTTGTGGTTTGAGATTTCTGTTTGAGCCTCCATTTTTGCCCTTTTTGCAGGATGCTCTGTCTTGTTGACAACCTGATTTCCAAGGGATGTGGTTGGAATTTCAGTTTCTTTTTACTCTTATATTTATTTCTAATGATCATGATGAGTTCCCATTTTTTCTGCATTGTCACCTTTGGGACAAAATTTCAAAATTTCTATGTTTAATTCATTAGGTAGAAAAAAAAAAACTGTCCAAGGGTGGTTGAACTGTTAAGCATAACACCAACCTATCATGTTGGAATACTGACACACCTTATTGAAACTCCCTTTAACTCTTGTTGGCCTTTTTTTACTGATAAAAAATATGAAAATAATGTGTAATATATCTGATCAACTCTATAACAGTGCAGGCTGAGGGTTAATCTTATTTGTATTCCCCATTAATACCCCTTTAGTCTCACATACAGTCATTTAATAGTGCATTTCATTCACATATTTGTGATTTACTTGTGCTGCATTGTGTTGTTGTTTTGGTTGTTAGACGTTCAGCTCCTTGCTGCCTGATTTATAACCTGCTGTGATTGTTCTCATGGTTTGATTGTAAAAATTGACGAGTGGCTGACGACAGATGTTTTTACTTTGTGCTGTGAGATGTGGCGCATAACACCACACACACACACACACTCACACACACACCGACACGCACACACACTGCACAGAGCTGCTGCCCCCCTCCCTCCGCTTACAAAAGCAGTGCACCCACCCACACCGCCGCCGTGGCAGTGAATGAGTTACTGCTGGTGCAGTGTGTAAGCCTGGTGCGCCCCTCCCTGGTTGGACCGCACGCCGCTGCTCGGCTGTCTGCAGACGGATGTTGCCGCATCCCGGCGCGCTGCGCTCCGCCACCAGGCTGCGTTCCTCTCCCAACGTGCCAAATCTCCTCCTCTGCCCTCCTTTCTCCGCCTGACGCGCGCACACACGCGCACCGCCGACGCTCCTCTTCGGCTGTAGACACACAACTCTCCGGTAAAGTGGCTCATCATCCATAACGGTACGTAAAACTGTTAGAGAAATACCCAACTCATGTGTGATGCATGTTTTATCCGCCTTTTTTTGTGGTTGCGCGGAGTTGATTGCGACGGGCTTGTCTCTTGAGTGGGATGCTGTGGAGCGACTGCTGCGTATTTTGCCTGTTTTCAGACTCAGCTCTGATTTTTTTTCCCCCCTCTCTGTTCTCCGCACTGACGCGACGTTTTCAGTTTCAGTCGGTTTTCTATTTTTTTGTTGTTGCGTAAGATCTTCTAAGCATCCAACATCTAAGAACGAGACGCTTACTTCTATGCGCAGCGTTTCTGGCGGCGCGTAACGGGAGAAATGTCTGGGAAAAAAAATTGGGGCATGAGACAGCATAAACTCGTTAAACAATCACTCCTGTTAAATGTAACTTGACATAAGAAGAGTCATGTAAGGTTCACTCAGGGGATTTGGTCAAGTCCTCTGTTTATCCAAAGTAACGGGATTAATGAGGGCTGCAGAACATCAGGTGCCTATTTAACCTATTTTTTCTCCAGGAAAAATAAACTGTGCGCCAACCGGCGGATCGATAACAAACGCTGACAGGCTTTTATAAAGATGACAGGCTACCTACTTTTTAAAAAATTATAAATAAATAATAGAAAACTTGAAAAAGATAAGAGGTTTGAGGATGATGTAAGGGATAGAGAGATTGTCCTGCAACTGCAAGGACACAGGTTTGATCCCTTAAAATGAGCCTCTTTCTGCAGAGTCACTGTGAGTCATATGGATAAATATGTAGGAGATACCTTGCATGCAGGTGATGCGGATGAACTCAATGACACCTACAGCATGAAGGGGAAAAAAAGGAAAAAACCCAGTTCTCTGTGTGTGTGTGTGTGTTCATTGTCTCATTGCTATGGTTTCCAGTTGGCATGCTGGTAACGTAATGGGGATGAAGTCAGACTCCGGCGCTGTGTTTTGGTCCAGAGGAGGACAAATGACCAAGCAGGTTCAGACTTGAGTGCATAAAGAGGGGATAAAGAATGTGTGTGTGTGTGTGTGTGTGTGTGTGTGTTGGTGAGGGGGCTATGTGTTTTCCTCATAAAACATCCAGCTATCGTTTGTACTCCAAACTGAGCTTTGTGATGATTCATTCATGCCGGGGATGTTGCCATTGCAGTGAAACCATCCTTGTCTGCGAGTGTGTCTGTCTGTGTGTGTGTGTATGCATGTTTATGTGTGTGTGTGTGTCTGTGAGATGACTATTAATGCCAAGAAGAGCTGTTATTTTTCAGCGTTAGTCAGTATTCGTCCTGCGTTTTCGAGTTGTCATCATGTAATCGGCTCCTCTGGTTTCCTGTACTGGATCTTTTGGAACTGGATGTTTCCAGTGACTCAGCAAAGGTGGTGCGACCCAGCCACTGTGTGTGTGTTTGTGTGTGTTTGTGTGTGTGTTTGTGACTGATCTGGGTGTCTGTCTACGTGCACCATCATATTTTGCTCTGTGATAAAGACTCCGATTGTCTGCATGCATGGTCGTGTCTCCTTAATTACTCTGCCGCACGCTAATCCCAACATTAATTCTGGGATAAAATTGAGCCATCAACTTCCATAATCATGTGTCACGAGAGATTTCCTCTGATGTGCAACTTTGATTTTTTTTTGGTGGTGGAAGATGTTTCATATCAGTCTGTGACGTTGTTTGAAAGAAATACTGAAAAAGCTTCAATAACTTCATTAAAATTTCTGTTGGTACAAACTCTCTGATGACTTAAAAGGTGCTTTTGGAGCAAAGATACTTTAACATTCTGCTTGATTTAAACTGTGCTAACTTGTCCCAGTTGAAGGTGCTTTGCTGTGATAAAACGTGTGTGTGTGTTGTGTTTGATTTTAATATAAACATGCTTTTGTTGATTCTACTATGTGAACTGATGACGTAGATGTCAGAGTTCGTTTGATTGGTGCTAAAGCTAACACCTTTTAGCTGTTGAAACATGCATGCTGGGAAACTTTAGCATCGTTTTCTTTGCCAGGTTAAAGTTTAGCTGTTTTTACCTGCAAGTGAATCAGCTGTTCATTCAGCTAACATGGCCACCTCACTGTTTGACATTTACTGATTTGAATGAATGTTAAAGACATAAATTTAAAGCTTCCTGGTTCGCACCACTGAGCAAGACATCACCTGGATAACATGCAGCCGTTCGGCCCGTCAGTCAATCAACAGTTAGTTGCAACAGGAGTGCTGAGTCACTTTTTGACATTTGCTTCCTACAATGCCGTCTTCACATCCCACACTGACTCTGCATGAATACAGAGTTTCTACATGGACCACAGAGAGGAGGAAACAAGGTGCAGCAGATGACTCGTCAAATTAAAAGAAAACGTCTTTGGTTTTCCACCTGTTTTCATTTGGAGCTTCTGCCTTCTGGTCTGAGATGCTAGTCAGACATCCAGCTGTTGCTCTAGTTTTTTTTTTTTAATCACAAAACAGGAAGTCAATATTAATAAATCCTCTCTGATCTCTTTAGTAGTGTTAAAGTCATGATAAATTTTGGAACAGATATGCTTTAGATGGCCCTGGAGGGACTGATGTTGCTGGTTTAGTTTAAACTCTCTTTAGGTTTGGACATCAACTTATGTTCCAGTTAACTGAGCAGCTGCAGCAAAAAAAAAAGGTGAAAGCAGATTTGAAACCAAACAATAAAAATCTCAGCGGAGAAAAGGAAAATAAACGAATGAGCTGTTATGTTTTATCAACATCTGCTAATAAAGTGCAGCCGAGCAGAGCATCGAATTCTCGTCTGCTCCGTCTGAGCTGCTGAGAGCAGTGATTGCTTGTTAACATGTTACACTGTTTTCTAGGAGACTAAACACAAAACAGATTTTCTGCTGTTTCTGGGAAAACAGATGGAAAACAAAATATGACAACCGTGATTTCTCTGTATTCATACTGAAGCATCACAGCTATTTCTTTAAGAAAAAAGTGAAATCAAACTGTTTATATTTTTAAAAAAAATGTAATTTTGTACAGATACGGATTTTTTTATTGTAAGAAAAGATTGCATCCTACACTGCATGTTCAGGGATGATAATGTGATACATTTATTGATCATTTTCCTGCCTCCCTCTCTACCTGGAGGTCAGAGGTCAGAGGTCAGGGTCGGCTGGAAAACATTTGTCCCGGAGCTAGTTGTTTTTTTTTTGCCCTTCAGGTGTTTTGATGATTTGAAGGTCCTCAGGTTTAAATATAGATTCTTCATAGAGACCCAGGTGCTCAGTATGGCCACAACTTCTGATTGGTTTGGTGATTACTATTAATAATTTGATATATTGATCAATCTTTTGGGCTACAAATGAAAGAAAACTGAAAACAGTGTCCAATACAACAGCATCGACATGCTTGTTTGGTCAAAAATTTAAAGATTTTCAGTTTGCTGTCACTTTTAACAAAGAAAAACAGCAAATCCTCAAAATATTGAAGCTGAAATAACTGAACATTTGGCATTTTTGCTTTAGAAGTTCAAACAATTAATTGATTTTCGTAATAACTGCTGATTATTTTTGTTGACTGATTGATCATCTCATCTCTAGTTCTGATCACACCTGGATCTAAAGCAGGTACATTTGTAAATGACCCCTGGTGGGTTCATTGATCCATCAGGTGATCTGACTTTATCCTATTAACCTTTCACCATAACTTCAGGCAAACTGCTGCTTATTTAACATGCATAATTTCCCTCAAGAATCTCAGCTGCATGTTTTTAAATCTCAAATTCTTAGCTGATTGGGAAGGTGCTTACCGTATTTGTCGAGCTGCAGGGATTTTAGGTTTTGTGTGGGAGACAATGAGCCACGCCGGCTCTCAGATTAGCTGCTGGTCAGCTTATCACAGCAGAGGGGAGGCAGGCGGGCGAGTGAGCGTCCGGGGGAGAAAAAAATCGATCACATGATGGGGCCGACAACTCATTTGGAAGAGGCTCATTGATTGAAATCATACAGGAAAACGCAGTAATACACATGCACAACTTACACACACCTTCATCCCATTTAATATCTTTAAATGGCTTAACCGCTGACCATTATAAAGCACCTCGAAGCCCTCATGACTCTCCCAGGACCACTCGGCAGAGGCTGAGGTGCAGACCACTGTGATCGTTGACATACTTCATTAGGTCGCCTTATTAAAGTATTAGCCATCTTATGTCACGGGGCAAAGGCTCGAATGGGGCCATTAGATTGCTTTCCAATTAGTGATCGGCTTGATTATGCAAACACAGCCGGGGAGCAGAGCTTGAAAATCGGCTTGAACCGGCTTCACTTCCACACAAGCTGGACTTTGATCGATCCTCTCTAGTCCTCCAGACCTGTTGTTACTCATTTCTGCATGTAACCAAGTCCAGTGATCGGCTAATTCAGCTTAAGGCCCGCTGCTTTAGGACTTCCACAACCATTATCCCCCATAACTCACCGCAAACCTGATCGGAAACTTGTTTTTTTTTATTTTCCCCCTCACTTGTCTCACAAAGCAAGTCATTCACTTATCAGCTCTCCACAGGCCCTGCAGGGTAGTCGAAGTGTTAGAGAAGCAGACTCGTAGCAGTGAAGTTGTGGCTTTGATGCCAACTTCCATCAATGGCAACATATTTTTTTTTTGCAAATACGGTAACAGAGCTCCTACCTGCTCAGTTCAGATAAGTGGTTCAGATGCACTGGGGTTGAGTTTCATTGTTAGATGGACTGAGAGAACAATATAAAGCCAATTCAGGAAGCTAGTGACATCAAGCTGCTGGCTCATTGCCTTAAAAAAAAACAACCTGTCTGCAAGTTTAAATAGCCTGTGTCCGAAATGAACTTTACTGGCTCATCCATCAATCGTTGGCTCACTGAAACACCAGCTATTAAAAACTTATTGTTCAGTCCCTCCAGGAATTTGCGATGTTGCGATCGCAACAATTCACGCGAATTCAACCAATCTCTGTGAATTCTGC
>JAPZDY010000023.1:21653728-21667559 GCA_029783645.1 Ctenochaetus hawaiiensis
CATCGCAACTTACATCGCAATTTTTTAGAAAAGCTGCCGCGAATTCAGGCATTTTAGGCCGCAACAATCATGAAAAAGGCCCGCGAAATCCTGGAGGGACTGATTGTTAGTGATGTTTAATTAAAGGTGGCATGTTGGTACAGTGGTTAGCATGTTCCCCTCACAGCAGGAAGTGTCTGGGCTCAAACCTGATGTCTGCATGAGTTTGTGCAAGAGCTCGGACTTTATCTCACATTGTAAAGACACGCAGGTTAACTGATGAGTCCGACTCGTCACATGAATAAACATGAGCATGAACGATGTGTCAATGTGTGTCAAACCTGTGATGAACTGGCGACCTGTCCGGAGTTTAACCCACCTGGGATCGGCTTCAGCTCCCCCCGACCCTGCAAAGAAACAAAGGGGTTATAGACGACTGACTGATGTTTAAATGATAATATACAAGTTGTGCAAGAAACAGCATGAACTGTATGTCTCCCTATCCCTATTTTCTTCACTTAGAATACATATTATTTTGTCCATTTTCACAGTAACTTGTAATAACTTTTCATTCAGAGCCGTCATCAGATCAAAATTTGTCCAATGTTTTGATTTATAATCAAGTTAAGATCAGCAATTAAACTTTGCTTCCTTTGCTAGTTGGCACCAGAAATAGCAGCTGGTTGAACTTTTAATTTTCATATTTAAGTTATATTATATATTTAAAGGGTAATGTTAAATGTTCACAACAATGGAGCATTTATTCATATGTTTTTCTAAATTTCTAGTTTTTAAAAGGTCGGTGCCCTCAAGACCTTCCGGCTGCTTCTGGGTCAAACCACCTTAAGCAGCCACTGACCTGTCGAATTTAGTTTTTTCCTCCCAATAAGTTGTCATGTCCCATTTTTAACCACTGCTCTGTCAGAGAAAACGCTGAGTACTGCACTCTTTTATTTTTGGTGGCATGAAAATTGCCATTTACATGCGGAACATCTTCATAAAACACCGGCTCACTGTAAACTGTACTGGTACTTGCTTCCATTGAGTCTTATATGTCAGATCCTTTATGGGTTTATTCAAGCAACAGCGTCTTTATATTTACAACTGCTGCATAATTTACCACGATATATATATAATTTATTCATGTACATTAAAGAAGTGCCAGTTACATAAACAATCTGACAAAAAAAAATCGCTGTGTGAAGCATGACCGTCTGCACATTCACTCTTTCTGTAAAAAAACAAAACAAAACAAACCCTGGGTAGATTCGACAAGACAAAGGAGGAGTACAAAAGGATCGGGTTCTGAGCCGAGAGTCTCGGGACTCGTCGACAACAATGGAGAGAAAATAGGGGAGGTTCTGGCTCGGAGAATGCAGCAGTGAGCAGTCTTTGCAGTGTTTTGCACCTCCCTGTTTGCTCTCCCTGCTGCAGGAGTGTGTGTGTGTGTGTGTGTGTGTGTGATGGGGAAAATGTACAGATAATGCAGAAAATAGCCATGCTGCGTTTTGTGTTATAAATAAGAGACAGCTTCGGCTCTTTGTATGGACCGATGCGACGAACCCCTTCACCCCTCCCTTTGCTCCCCACATGCCCCCTGCTGAGATTAAACTCCCTTTTTTTTTTTTTTTTTTCTCTGAACAAAATCTAATCTCAAGGTTCGGCCACCGTCTCTTTTCAGTTTCTATCTCTGTTTCGTTCTGCTCGACGAGCTCTCTGTCTGTCTTTCACAGGAGCTCTCGCTTTGTTGTTTTTTTTCCTTTGTAAAAAAAAAAAAAAGATTATGAATTTATTATCTCTTATTTCTCACCAGTGCAACAAAAAGACCCACTTCAAGGTCCTAAAACATGCAGCTTCTAACCGGTGGATCACAATCAGGGACACGCAGAGTTAAAAAACCACGTTTTTGCTCAATTTCTCTCTTTTTGTTGTACACCCTTGGGGTTATAGAGCCTAAATAGAGAGGGATATATGAGCTGAAAGAGAGTAAGGAACATCATTATGCAGCTTTTTCGAGATGGAGACGAAGACGACTCCATTAAAAGCTGCAGAGAGAGTGAAGATTCTTGAATGTCAGAGAAATAAATTAAATGGTGCCACACAGAGTGAGAAAAGTAAATAAGGACCTATTAAGAGAGAAATCGGTAGAAAGACTTCCTGACAAACACGCCAAACAAAGGCAGATGACAATAAATGAGTCAGACGGACGGACGAACCGGACAGGACAAAGACAGAGTGGTCACACCGGCAGTTCATGCTGACGGCAGCCATATTGGGCCGCAGTCTGTGTGGAGGTGACGCCTCAGTGTCCGCCGTCGTTCGCCTCCACCATCAGAGAGGAAGAGCAGCAGTAAACATTGATCCCTCAGACAGGAGTTGATCCCAGAGGCCTCAACCTCTGCCCGTCCGTCCGTCCGTCCGTCCGTCCGTCCTCTCTGATCTGCTGACGGAGACGCCACCGGGTATCTAACAAGCCCGACACACCCAGACTCTGAGAGGACGGACCTCCGCAGGTGCAGCAGTGTGTGGGTGTGTGAATCTGGATTTTTTTGTTATTTCACTTTCAGATTTGATGCATCTTAAAGGGAAAATCTAACCTTCTGTTAACAGCTTTGTGACTCATGCTGCTTTTCTGCCTCCATTTTGTTGTTTTTTTTTCTGACGGCTGTGAACTTTATGTTTTTTCCTGTGAAAAACTGACCAAAGTTAGATAGTATGAGGTCACTTTGACAGAAGCCTGCAGGCTTATCAGGACACTGTGCTATATTTATAAAAATCTGAGCAACGAGCAGCTTGATGAGCATGTTCAAGTAAAGTCACGATGATGATGTTAATGTTGTATTTCAAGTTTTAAAGACATTTAATGGACATAAAACGCACTTATTACATGAAGATCTCAACCCTCCGAGTAATCCACTTCATGATGATTTCAAGTCACTACAAACTGGTTCCTTTATTTTATTTATTTGGCATCAATTGTTGTTAATAACATTGTTTTTACCTGCTGAAATCTGTTAGTTTGCAAAAAGAAGTTTGACATGGTGAGAAACACGAGCGCTCAGATGATCCTACAGGTTTTAAACAAAGCTCCAGGTTGGCCAAACTTATTTTGAACAGGCATTAGTAGAAAATTACAAAATATTTACCAAACTGTAGCTGTTACCAATCTTTGAATCAGATTTCCAGGGATTATTGTTGACGTTTGCTGACAGTATTTCAGTTTCACTTCCATATGCAGTAAAGTGGTTTGGATGTTCTGCCTCGTCTGTTGGCTTGTCTACTATCTGATTACTTATTGCTTTTATTGTGGCTGTTTCATTGTTATGTGCTGTCATTACTTAATAGAAATTGAATACATCTAATTCAATTTAAGTTATTACAGTTTTAAAACAATTAAGGTCCACTTATAAGCTTTCAAGTGTGTCACATGATCTTTAGAGGATGGAGTTTCAGACCCAGGTCAATATTTTTGTTTAATATCAGCATCTATTTTCAACTATTTTTATCTGAAATATTGTTAATGTTTGTCTTCCTTAATTTCACAAGTTAACAAAATGCATCTGTTAAACAATCCTACAAAAAGAAGTTAAAGAAAAAAGAAAGAGCAGATATTTAAGCTCTTCTGCTTCTGATTGTTTTACATGTTTTTCATTTTGGTCTCTTGTTTTTTCACAACTTCCCATCTTTCATTCTCTTCTTTGACGTGTGCCACAAACATGGGAGTTTTAATTGTTGAGTTCAGGAAAGCGAATGTTCTGTCTTTGGTAAACATAAGGTGTTCAAGCTTTTTTTAAGTGTCAAACCTGGAAAAGTGGAGCAGAGACCGCAATGTGACTTGAATGAGAGATACTGTTTTTATGTTATCATCGCTGATGCTATTTCTGACCCAACAGTGTTTTGGTAAATGTAGGAAAATACTCACTGAAGACCTAAACACAGAATACCTGCTGCGATAAACTGAGAGTTTGAGATCTTTGGGGTTGCTTGAAGTGAGTTCAGGCAGTGAGGAGTCATTAGACGATTCACGGAGAAGAAACACTGAGTGTAAAAAAAAATAAATCACAGAAGCTTTAACATCAGGACCTGCAACTTGCTGAACGTAGCAGCTTTGAATGCAAATGTGGAGGGAGACCATAATTAACGAGGAGCTGGTGTCCATGGTAACCCGTCCTTCACTTAACCCCGCTGTAATACGAAATAATTTTTCTGGTCATGTGCTGTAATGAAGCTGAGAAATACTCCTCCTCCATTAATGACAGTTCAGATGTTATTGACACTTAATGAAAAGTCTTAGGGAGCTTTCACACCTGAAAGTCCGGATCAAGGTCCGGACGAAGGTTCGTGGTTTTGTTACATTGTATATATTTAGTCCGGATGGTTTCGGTTTCACACTGCAATTATTTAAAGGGATTAACGGACTTTACATGTCAGACCTACATCATATCATCATCAAGTGCGTAGGTTTTGTGTCTCTATACTTTTCATTGATTTGTTTGTTGGCGGCGGGTGTCTGATGTCAGCGTGTTGAAAATGCCTTGTTTTGTAGCTTTATACGTTTTTTCTAGTTGGCCCTTAATAAAGTCTCCAGACCAAATGTTAATAAGGCATTTGGTCTCCTCTTCCCCCCATGTAGTTCCTTGGCTCTTTTTTTATTTTGGTAACAGTTACTTGTTTTTCCATTTTCTGGGCAGACTGCCGTAACTTCCTGTCATTGGTACCGAGGTCTGAAGGTCCAAACCTTTGATTTTACACTGGACACGAACCAAACCGTGGTTCAGTTTGTTTGAGTCCACCTCTTTTGGCTGTTTGGTCCGGACCACAGACCGGGGGAGGTTTCACACCTGCTGTTTTTGTTCGGATCAAACTGAAAAGTCCAAAACTCTGGACCAAATGAGGCAGGTGTGAAAGCATTCATAGTGTAGCTCCAGTCTCTGTAAGTCTTTGTTAAGAGTCCTATTCAAGGATAAAAGTAACTTTTTCAAATATTAGATACCTAATTTTACATTTTTAAATTCTTCTGCAGACTTTTAAACCTACAAACAGAAGATTAAAAAACATCCATCATACCAAGCATGAACAGTCCTTTAAATACGCCTGAGTGTATTTTGATCCAAATCTCTGAGAAGCTGGGCCCAGAAAAAATCCTGGTATCATATTATACTGAATTATTGGACAATTACACAATAGTTGGCATTGTTACCAAGTTTCCATTTGATTAAATTCAGTTTCCTGCGATTGTTAAATCCTCATCTAACACCTCTTTCTTTTCTGCTTTTGGTCATAAAAAAATACACATAAACAATTAAAAAAAACACAGACATGCTATGGGAATGCCAATGTGTGTCTTGTCAATCCAGATTTATAGATCTTTATACACCTAGAAAGCAGAATATGTTTGCTCCAGTTTCCTCTTGAGCTCCACTTTTCGTACATTTGGATCAACATCTGGTCTGAGAGCCTTAACTGCAAGATACAGAGCTCTTAAATCTGAGTACAGCCGTTCAGTCAGAGGAGCTTCTGTGCATGTTGGACTAGATCAGCAACTAAGTCCTTCTTCCTCCCATCCAGAGCCATGTATCTATGAGGCTGTTGTTTCTGATAAGCCGTTATTACCGAGAGACCAGCCAGTAACTTGAACCCGCACGCTGGCACTTTTTAAAAACAACCTTATGTTGAGAGAAAAATCCTCCAGGGCCAATTCCTGTCTCACCCAAGAGAAAGCTCCAAACAAATAGCAGTCTATCTGCAGCCAATTTAACAGCCTGCGACTTCTGAGTGGCATTTTCTTTTCACCTCACATTTCTCATTTTCTTTTTCTCGAGCTTGTGATTTCTCTCAGGTTGCCAAAGTCTCTTCCGTCAGGGGAGGAAAGCTTCTATGAGTCAACATTGGATAGCTTTGGGTCTTCCCACCTTGAAGGATTGAATATCTTGTCATTGTGCGAAGGAAGGTCGAGCAGACCCTTATTTTTCATAACTGTCGTCCCCCCCTCGGCGGTATGTGTTTGACCCAGAGACCCTGTCTTGTGCCCGTCACCATGATAAATGAGACGTCCCTGCTCGTCAACATATTGCTGACAACCGGTTTCTAATCATTGTAGCTCTCCCCTGACACCGCAAAACCTCAGCGATGAAAATGAGGGATGCTCCTTTTTAAAAAGCTGTGTGTTTGTTGGGGTTGTTCAGGGGACGATGCCACATATATTTATGTCAGTACTTTATAATGACAAACAAGCTGCAGGAAAGTCTTCAATATGCTCAACCTGTTTCTGCTTTTAGACAAAACTGCAAGTCACATTTTCTCGAGTTAAATGCTTCAAGTGGAACTCTGTTTTAAAAGTTTACTTTAAGAAGCTGCAGATGACATTAACATAACATCTCTTCAGTCTTAAAGACATTAAAGTATTGAAATAGTAATCTCACTTTAATGAATGTTCTCTGTCACTGAATAATGAAATGTCAAGAAAGAACAGAGGGAGAAGAGTGTGAAGTGCAGGCTAACAGTACCCAAAATTAACAAAATTTTCATTGAAAGATAACTAAAATACTGTTTTTCTAGAATAATATCAACGCCAAAATGCTCCCTGTGCATTTTAAGTAATATTAACTTAATTGCTAAATGTTCCAAGCTCACTAACATTTTCACACAAGAACAGCAGGAACCATTAATTTATCATTTTAATCTAATTTATTTTTTAATTTAATTTTTTAATTGTTTTATTTTTTTCATTTGAAAATCGAAATCCAATGAACTTTACAGTCATCATATAATTTATATTAAATTTTAACAGATTTTTTTGTATTGAAACATATAGAATCTTAGTTAAAATCATAAAAAATATATTTTTACTTCACACTTCTTTAAAATTTAACATCACAATATAGCAGAAACACCACAAGTAAACTTGTATGGAAAATAGAAAAATCTGGAATGACAAATAAAATTAAGTTTTAAGAATCAATTACCTTTAAAGAAAACTGTCAAAATTTCACAAGATCAAACGTACACCATTAAAAATATATTAACATGACTTTAAGAAAGATAAATGATATATAAATTTACATGCACCCTTTCAAAATAAAAGTCTGTCAAATCCACATAGGACTTTACAGGATTTCACATTGTCTTTAATTTAACAGGACTGTATCCACACTGTCACAGGAGCTCATGTAGGACAGATAGTGCTGACATGTCTGAATGTGACTTCTTGTTCTAGATTCAGTCTGAACACAAAAGGCCCATTTCAGCGGGTATTTATACTGTCAGACAGCGGGGGAAAATGTTTGTGGTGGCCTCAAAAAGATGGTCTGACACATTTTGGTGTGATGTTTTGGCTGCATGTACTCGGTGTGTGTGTGTGTGTGTGTGTTTGAACTGCTTTCAGGGCCTCTTCGGGCCCTCAGACTGTGGGAGGAGCACGGGGGGTAGCGGTGATGTCATAGCTGGCACACGGTGGTCTGGACTGGAAGAGACGATGACACTTTGCCAATATTCCTCCCGTTGCCCTTTTCTAGCTGCAGCTCTCACTGCATTTTCATGCTTCTCCTCACTCTCAGGGTGGTCAGTCGGCCTGACGGTCTGTTTGTTTCTCTCACTGTCGCTCTGATTAAAACTGTACAGTTTATCATGGAGGGCTGTCAACAAACTGCATCAGATGAATGACAAAAATCACTGCCGTCCCATCAATAAGTAAGAAAATTTGAAGGTATCAGTGTAAAGTTGTTTGTCTATAGGCTTTTGTGTGTAAACTAGGGCTGTCATACTATCATTGATTGCTCATATTTGAAGGAGTGATGTGTCACATGCTGCTAAGAAGTTAGCATGCTAACCAGCTAGCATCAGGCTTCATTGCCTCGTTGACTCGAAAGCAACTTCATTCAAAGTTGACAAAAACAAAAGAAAATAAAAACTCAATAAAACCATCTACATTTTTTTTATGTTATCTAGTTTTTGTTTGTATTTTATTTTTATTTTGAAAATATAGATATTTCTAACATTTTTAATTAGTCCTGTAATTAATCTGGCATATATATGTCACTTAATTTTTCTTAAATTACATACAATTACTTAAATAACTACAACAAAGATCTCTTAGTGACTGAAAATTAAGGCATTTAAAAAGCAAAATAGAGTCAATATTGGATTCCTGAGATTGACATTGAGAATCTAATATATTTATGTATTTATTTCTTTTACATAAAGTTTTTGTTTTTCATCAGTGAGACATTTTAGAGTTGAAAAATTATCCTTTCAGTGCTCTTTTGAATGTTGAAATGTCAATATTAGCCAGTTTATCTGCTTTAGAAAACAGCCACATTGAAACTAACTGAATAACAGCAACTTTAGTCCAAAATATGAGGCAATAGTGAAAACGTGTGTGTGTGTGTGTGTGTGTGTGTGAGTAGGGCATCACCATGGCACTCTGCAGCAACAAAGACTGACTGATAGACTTGCTAAAGGGGCTCGGAGGCCCTTCAAGGAGGGAAGGGAGGAGAGGGAGGAGGTGTGGATGGCTGCTACTTGAAAGTTGAACTAACTCTGAGTAAAACGGCCTTGAGTTTAAATACTGCAATGCTTACGTACTAAAATACCAAAGAGCTTTGATTCCCTCATCAAAAGTTCCTTGCCCTCTATCTCCTCTTCCTCTTCCTATTGATTTCCTTCTTTTAATCTGTCAGACATGATGATGGTGAGTTAAGACTTAAGCCCGAATCAGGTGAAAAGCCTCCAGAAGTCAGTGAAGCACTTTTAAATAACTTCAGTCAGTTTGCTAATACTCTTTTCTCTCATCTCCTTAGTCGTGTTGTAATGACTCGTGCTGGTGATGAATCGAGCCAAACCAATTTGAAGTTGTGAGAACAGTATTTAGTTTGTGAGAAACTCATTTTGAGAATGAGTTACTGGAAAACCTGAGCACATTTGTTGATTTAGTTTAAAGCTGTAATCGATGTCTCGAAAATGAGCTTGAAGAGATCTAAATTCTTGCCATGTTGAGATCTTTTACAGTGCAATTACAATAAAAAACACAGTGATAAATAAAACACAGTTAAAGCTAATTTGCAGGTTTCCTTTTTATCAGGTTTTTGTTTGATGTTTTCAGATGTGTCCCACTTTCAAAAGGCTTTTTTAAGGTGCAGGTTTCTCACTTTTGTGGCTCAAGGTCCCAACAAGCCACTTATACTAAAGTTGTCGGATTAACACATTGATAATAGACCTTTTATTTAGCAACAGTTCATGGTAAGAATTCAGCAGGAAGATTATGAGAGTTCACTCTAGGATTTTTATTTTATTCAGCAGCAACTGGAAAAGGTTTTGTCCGAGCAGCGTCCTGAAATAACTTTTTGATCCTGGTTGATGAAAATATCCACAATGATTTTACCAGCCACAATAAATGCATATTGGTTCTGACTTTGGTGTTTAATTATTAATTAAGAATAATTGGATGGTGCTTTGATTTTAGCATCTAATTACTAAGAATGTTTCAGCAATGATAGATGTGTTTCAGCAAAGGAAAATAAAGGAGAAAAATAGGACTTTTTCTGCTTTGAATGCTCCTTATCTGCGCCCACTCACTTTATTTTACAAAGTAATGATGATTTCAGACTTTACAAGGTGAACCTGAATGCACCATGAACATGTTCCTGTTTCTAAAGCTTTGTCTTGTTGATTCAGATTAGCAACTTTTATGTCTGAAGCTAACAAAATAAAGAAAATCTCAATAAAAAAGGACATTTACAATAAATTTGTTATCAATTTTTGATCAATGGAGACTTGCTACATGTGGGTCTCTTCCTAGAAAGCAAACTGTTTTCGGCACAGAGGCTTAAACTGGCTTATCAGCCTGGTGATGCAGCGCTGCCAAATCACAGGACCCGGATTAGCATCAGAAACTAAGACTCTGGCTTCCTCTTGCTGTTATGAATTAATCGCAGGGATTGTGGTTTAATGAGCGTGTTTGTTTCATGGAGGATATTTCTTAAAATATTTGATCAAATTGAGCTGAATTTCAACATTTTGAAATAAGAGGTTAAACAGTTTTAAACAGATGATTGTTGATTATAATCCCTGGCGTAGTTTGGCCTTCAATAGCTGTTATGTTGCTTATTTATCCCAGACTCAAGACTAATCCTGAGTTTAACCATCTCATAATCCAGTGCCTCTCTCTACGTGTTGCTTCAGACTTTGAAATATGACTTGATCATCTCTCGGTGAGAGTAACATTCCATATATTTATGGAAGTTTGTGCATAACTCGCTAGCTTAGCCAGGTTTCTGTTTTACCTCCTAATGAGCAGCTTCATCTGCAGGTGAGCTCAGTTCGTCAGTCAACCTGCACTTTGCTGTGGTCGGTCAGGTGAAAAATTGAATATTAACATTACTTGTTGGTCCATTTTTCTCTCCTAGTCCTCTCCAACAGTGTGGCTTAAGTTTGCACATCCTCTTCAACATAAATCCTGAAGTCCTTCCTCCTTCTTCTTCCTCTCCTTTAGAAGAAGTTTTGCTGATTTAAACGATTTCAAGCCACAACATAATAATTGTTTAAAGTCAGTATAACTCTGCTTCTCTTAGCTTGACTTTAACACCAATCTCTACAAAAGACACTAATCGTTAAAATCATGTATATAAAGAAGCAAAAATGTCACATATTTGAATATTCAGTTAGATAAAATAAATAATTTAGCATCGTTATCCAACAATAATTATTCTGTTTAGCTTTCATATTTTTGGTTCTGCACAATTTAATATTAAAACTGCTCCCAGACCAGTGAAAACATCACATTAAGTCAGCGTGTTTTTGAGCTACAGGCCTTGTGTTTCGGTGGTGACTCAGCAGTGACTTCATGCTGTTGGACACAAACACATTGTCGGACTTGTAGTTTTTGACGTATGACTCTACTGATGGGTGAAGAAGACGGGTTGTTAAAACGAGCCTGCAGACGGTCGGGGCTGCACTCGCTCCTTTAATTTTCCAACCCACTTCACACCACTTCATCTCCGAGCTGAGACGATCGTTTTCTGAGTCTGAGGGAGGGAACGAGCCCACATTAGGCAAATGAGATTAAGAGCAGGATAATAACTTTTTGATGTCAGCTTCAATCAACCTCCGTTCATCTGACTGAAGTGTGACGATGAAGCTTGAGGCGTCGGTTCAGCTTCATTAACTCGATCATTTTTTAACTTACAGTAATTTTTACTTGATTTACTGTTAAAGGAAAACAAAGGCAGAGTTACAGTACCGGGATATTTTGTAAGCTGCCACCTAGGACTGTTTTTATTTTGTTTGCAGGATCTTGATATTGAACAAAATAATCTAAAATCAAAGGTTCACTGACCAGGTTTCTGCGTTTGTATCGAACAGATCGAGGATGGTCTTGGCGTAGGATGTGAATGTCCTTCTGGATCTTTTTGTTCTTGTCCTCTGACTTCTGTTGTCTTTGAATCTTTTCCAGTTTCCGGTCTTTTCCACTCTGGTCGGTTTTGGTCTGTTGTTCAAAAAACAGCTGATGTTTTCTCCTTTCCAGTGTTTCTTATCCAAAGTCATTACTGATTGATGAACTGTTTCCAGTCTGATGTTGACCGAAACTCCAGTCGTCCCTTCAGAGGTTGTCTTGTCTGTGTCAGGTGTGAAATGTTTTCTAGTAAATGCTAAATCCTTCAGACCTGAAAATTCAAACTAGGTCTGCAAAGGGAGGCAGCTGTGGTTCAGAAGGTTCAGTGATTCACCAATAAAATTCAGGTTTTTAGGGTCCTTGAATATGACACAGAAACCTTGAGTTGCTCAAACAAAACGGTTAAGTTCTTCATCTATTAAGGTAGAAAGTTTTGGTAAATCATCAGATGTTTTTGTTTTTTATAAAATGTTAAAGAATTAAATTATATAAACATGGGTCACTTTAGCCAAAATTGAAGTTTAAAACAGCACAGCAATTAAATAATTCAGAACAAACAAGCAAACTTTGCATTAAATGATTATTTCATTTTCAGACTTCAGTGATGAGTTTTCCTTTTTTCCTGAATTATCTTTATTAAAAACATCAACAAACTTGATTGTTTCAGTGTCAGAAAGTTTTTGCACAATTATTTTTTCTTATTTATAATTATTTATTCTTTCACCATGTCAAAGCCTCACATGTTTGCCTCTTCTTCCTCCCACCTGAAATGATATTACACACAATAGAGAGTATAATGAAAAGAAAAGGTTGCTTTGGTAAACTTACTTTGAAAAAATGAAATTAACATGAATCCTGCCTCAAGTGTGTCGATCAGCTCTTAGTTAGGCATAACAATGAATTTAAATGTCAGAGTTGCAATATGGTCAAATGCATATCCAGTCACAGGAGCTACAGTTTTTTGATAGTTTAAATGTGCTACAACATTAAAAAATGAAGTATTGTGATGCTCCATCTTACAAAATCTAGTCCTCAGATTTGGGATAAAAAATCCTTTTTTGCACAGACCGCAGCACAAAAACAGATTTTCACCATTTTTATTCTTTTTCTCAGTGAAAATGAAAAGCAGAAATTACCATTCTTACTAAAACGGTTTATATTTGGGGCAAACTTTATATAAATGTGTCCAAAAGAAAGAAAGCCTGGCCAAACAAGACATATTAACTGATTGAACTTTCTCAGTATTTGACGAATCATCTCAGCTGTCACGGTAAATGTCACCATGTTTCATTTCTCTCCAGAGGTCTAGGCTGAAAAATTTGCATTATAATAACAATTAAATCTTTGACCTTGTGTGTAATAGAGTGCTGATGTTGGTAACTCCTCAGAAAACCACCATCAACCCTCAAACTCAGGCTTTAACATGCAGATGAAGGATGTGGGCCGTCTGACCGGCCTTACATTACAATTATGACATTTGAAAGAGGAGCTGTCCTTGGTACTGAATGATTTTCAGCTCTGTCTCTGTATGATCGACTGTCAGGAAGCTTAAACTGAGCTCTGAAACGCTGGTTTTATGCTGTGGATACATCAACATTAAGGTTAATATTACAGGTTTTTCTTCTCTTTAATTAAAACAAAAATTAACTCATCTGGACATGTAACTGTATCAGAGTCTGTCCTCTTAGAAGTGGATCTACCTGGCGTTTTAAACTTCCTTGAACCCTCCCATCATCCCTCCTGCTACTGTAAATGTGGAACATGCTATCTGGAGCAGTGCAGTGGCTGGGCCTCGTACGATCAGTGCTCCGTTTTAGTCGCTTTTAAACAGAGCGTTCTCGTTTGGGGAGTTCAAACTCGGATATTTATAACAAGCGGGTCAGCTGAGGAAGAGCCGAAATGAGCAGAAACACTGAATTCTGTCTGACAAATGACCTTCCTTCCTTCTGGGCCTTTGCAGTTACCAGCAGAGTCCTGCAAGGACCAGCAGGGGAAGGGGGGACGAGTTCACTTCCCAAGATCCTCGAGTCGACCGACAGAAGCGGGGCAAACGAGCGTCCAGCGTCTACTCTGCCACCGGAGTTATTTTTGTCAAGAAAATGGATCATTGCAGACATATGATCTTGGTTAACACAGAAACCCTGCTGGGTTAAACACTTATAAATATATATATTGAGAATCGTGTCCTCACTGGGAAAACTAGCTAGTAGCATTGCAAAGGCATGCAGCTAAAGATTAAAATCAAAAATCTATAAATGGACATGACATGACACATCAAGTCAGGCTCATCCTTTGATTTATTAATGCGACTTCTTGGACATTTAAAAGTGTATTAACTCTTTCATAACGTAACTAACGAAGCCCAACTAATATATATCCAGGATGGCTGTTATTATCGGATAAATTTAGTGTTTTACAGATCCAATTTGCCACATGTCAACTGTAAGTAACAAAAAATGACAA
>JAPZDY010000023.1:21672670-21686541 GCA_029783645.1 Ctenochaetus hawaiiensis
CAGAAAATGTTTGTGAATACACAATTTAAAATTGCCCCCTCCTCCCTGGACCAACAACAGCTGAACCACATGCCTCCTGCCCCTGACACGTACACCCACCTGCAGCAGCCTACGGAACCTACGGAGGACCGTAAATTTAGTCTCAGACAATCAACTTTCAGCCCGGATGTTGAAGCTTGTGTTAGCCGGAGGGGCTCAAGTATTTGACAGAAAATGTTTCAAAGGTAGTTAGCACTATAGTTTGTTAGGGTTATTTTGTCAAAACGTAAAAATATTAGCATCTTTTGAAAGTAGAACTTGATGTATGTGTTACGTAAGCTACATAGAGTGTTATGTAAGTTACGTAGGAACGTTTCATTTGTTGCTACAGAAATGCTGACACGGTAGCAGGCTAATTAGGCTAGTTGCCAGCACAGAAAACAAATTCCAGATTCACTCTGGTTTTAAACAAATTTGGTCCGCTCTGTGTTTCGTCTCACTGAGTTTATGCTTTTTCGCTGTCATGTTTTCCATTATCATATCTTTTGCTACATAGCTTGTCACAATATACATATAAAGTCCTGTGTGCTGCCTTTACTTTGGGGGCCTACACCACTCTACCCAAAGGTGGCCACCCAAAAACGTCCCAAACACAGAAACTCCTGCATATTATACCTTTAAAAAAATGAACTTAAAATGAATAAAACAGAATGCAAGATTAAAAGTCACAGTCCAGTATAGACAGAAACAACAAGTCAAAAATTCAGTTAAAAATGGTCAGATTTGGACAAGGCCATAGATCAGGGTTTGCTGAAATATCAGCAGAAAAATCAGATAAACTCTTCTTAAAGGTTTCTTATGTAGCTAAGTTCGTCAACTTTTTCTGCAGGTTAGATAAGTTTCCAAGAACAGCTACCAGAGCAGTCAACTAAAAGTTTTTCATGATCTCCAAAAGAGGAGAAAAACCTCCTGACATTTCTTTATTTAACAAGTGACAATTTACCAGATAAGAGGAAAATGTGTTGTGATGTAAAACAAATTAATTCAGCTCATGTTTTTTCATTATTGTTATTATTTTTTAATGCCAACAAGGAATAAGAAAGCATAAAATACAATCATCAGCTGAAAACAGATAATATGGCTTTGATTATCATCTGTAATAAAACACTCAGCAACTAATTTGGTGTTTCTCCTTCTGACTCATAGATCAGATGAGACTCATAAGTGCTGCACTGATTTAGTTATTGATACAAGCCAAACCTTTTCTTTACTGTGAAATTACTTTTTTCATCAATTCCATTCAAATGTTATGCATCTTGGCTGCTTTAATCCCTATATAGTGTCATAAATTTCTCAGTCTTTTAAACATCACAGTATCGGAGGCTCTGAGGTTCATATGGAAAACACATGTTGACAGCCCAGAAACCGAAAAAAGGCAAAGCACCGCAAACTCATGGGATGCATGACAGATCCCTGTGGATGGTGGAGTCAGTGAGATCCTTCTATTATTACGCCTCTCTAATATTAGAGCCTGCATCTGTGCTGAAACAAAGGGGAATTAAAAGCTTAACATCACCTCTGAGGAAGGAATTAAGTGCTGATGCATAATTGTGATGAATATGCATGGAAATGTGTATGTATGTATGGAAATGTGCTTGACAATGTGGTGCATTTTGTGGTGTTTTCTTTGTCTTTGGTAGCAGAATTATTTCATCTTTTAATATTTTTGCCCTGCATGAAAAAAATCACCCATTTTAAACCCTCACCACTTTGCACATAGCATATATTTCCGTCTATGGCCAGAGGTCAGCTAATGGGAAAGCATGAAACCAGCTTTAATAGTTCGTATTAGTGGTAAATATGGGTCTCAGCTTAGTGTGTGTTGTGCTAATGGGTGTAATTTTAAACTTCACCCCACAGATATCAGTGACCTATTTCCTATTCCAACTTTTGTTCTTGCGTTGATGCACAAGTGGGTTGCTCGTCTCTACAAAGCGATTGCCCCAAATACGATGCAGAATGCAGTGTAGTAAATCTCCCTGACGCAAAGAGGTTTTCCAGATCAAGTTCTGGATGTTGTCCAGCAGGACGTCTTCGGGCCAGACGGTGCAGCGTCTGGCAACAGTGTCAGGCACTTATTCACCTCATTCAACCTTCAGGCCTTAATTTAGCAAAAAAGTGTTAAATGCTCTATTCATGAAAGGTTAACAAGGTGTTTTTCCATCTTCTCCTGCAGGACAAAGAACCCTTCATCACACCAGTGATGCCCTAGAGACCGTAGTGCTCGTCAACCCATCAGAAGACACTGTTGTATCAGAGGTAATGTCAGTATACATAGTTTATAGTCACAGTTTCTTAAAAATAAATTGTTTTTTGCAAATGACGCCAGATTAATGTTTCTATTACTCAACAAGTATGTTTTTTTTTTTTTTAAATACCAGGATTGGAGAGTTTTTAAATAGCAGATTTCAATTTCAATTTTGGTATCACTGTTAGTTCTATTAAAATAAATATTAGACCTTGAGATGGACTGAACAGAACATTTTATATTTGAAAAATAAACTCAATGTTCTCTTGGGGATGAAGTACGCAATGTTATGTAATTTAACCTTGACAAAATTAAATACATCTTTGTTTGTCAGTGACGCAGGTGTTTCTATCTCTACCTTGGCAGTGTTGTCTCTCCTTTAACTGTCCTTCATCTGTGTGTGTGTGTGTGTCCTAGATCCAGTCTCTAGTCACAGACTCAGCAGGACACAAGCTTCTGGTCTTGAGTGGCCAGAGCTCAGATCACGGTGGCCTTCTTCTTCAAACTGGGGTTTTTACCCACCAGACCTTTTCTCGCGTCTTTGCTGATCCTGGGGTGAGTCAAGTCAACCGTCCTCTGTCCTCTGACGCTTATCAACTATCTGATGAAAAATGTATTTGGTTCATTCGTAAACATGTTTGAGTGCTAAAATGATTGATCATGAATGATCATTAACATGATTGAATATGAATGGAGAGGTACATGTGTTTTAGAGATGCATTTGTCTAGCCCTGATTCATACCAAATTCAAAAAATCAAAAGTTCTCCAATAGGGCATGAAAAGACATTTTTTGCATTTGTAAACAGGAAGGCACTCCCACACCTCTGCAGAAACCTGCAGTGATCATTGCAATGCCTAATTGAACTCACACAATGAACTCAACATTTGCAGAAATGTAGATATTGCACAAAATTTTAAGATTTTTTTTTAACACATTCCCTTAAAACAAAGATTGTTTAATCAATTCTTTTATTCTTCTTTCCAAAACAAGTCTACCACATTACACATTCTGACGTTTCTTGGTATATTCCTCCGGCAGGTCAGTGAATTACTGGGTACAACAGCCCCCAAGCAGCAGGCAACACTTACTGTGTCCTGCCGCGGGGAGGTGGGCTGGAGCTCCGTGGGACAGCAGCAGACCCTGCGGGAGTTCCTGGAGTACAAACTGAACCCTGAGCCTGTTCTCTCCAAGATGGAGGGCGTCACCGAGTTCACAGAGTACATCTCTGAGACGGTCGACGTTCCTTCACCTTTCGACCTCCTGGAGCCACCCACATCCGGAGGCTTCCTAAAACTGTCCAAGCCATGTTGCTACATCTTTCCCGGCGGACGAGGAGACTCTGCTCTCTTTGCCGTGAACGGCTTCAACATCTTAGTAGATGGAGGCTCTGAGCGTAAATCTTGCTTTTGGAAGCTGGTTCGTCACCTGGACCGCATCGACTCAATTCTGCTCACACACATCGGCGCTGACAATCTCCCAGGAATCAACGGGCTGCTTCATAGAAAGATAGCAGAGCAGGAGGAGGAGCAATCTCAAGGTTCCACCAATTACAGTGACTGGATGAAGAACCTGATCTCTCCTGAGCTAGGTGTTGTATTCTTCAATGTGCCAGAGAAGCTCCGCATGCCAGAATCCAATCTAAAAGTGAAACGCAGCATTGAAGAGGCTTCGCTGACTTTGCAGTACCTTAACAAACTAGGAATCAAGCCGGAGCCTCTTTGCCGAGTGGTCAGTAATACCATTGAGCCCATCACTCTGTTCCACAAGATGGGAGTCGGCAGGTTAGACATGTATATTCTCAACCCTGTCAAAGAGAGTAAAGAGATGCAATTTTTAATGCAAAAGTGGGCTGGAAACAGCAAGGCCAAAACTGGCATCGTGCTGCCCAATGGGAAAGAAGGAGAAATATCTGTGCCCTACCTGACATCAGTTACAGCCTTAGTCGTCTGGCTTCCCGCCAACCCTGCAGAAAAGATTGTCAGAGTGCTGTTCCCAGGAAATGCACCACAAAACAAGATCCTAGAGGGACTAGAAAAATTAAAGCACCTTGACTTCTTGCGCTATCCTGTAGCCACACAAAAGGACATTGCCTCGGGAGCTCCTCCCTCCGCTATAAAACAAACCAAGTTAAAACAAAGAACAGATAGCAAGGAGAGTCTCAAGTCCTCCCCGAAGACTACGGCAAAGGCCTCAAAGAAAGAGACTGAAGGACAAGATGATGTGTCAGCTGCCACAGAAGCAAAGAGTGACTCTGTCAAGGAAAATATAATAGAGAAAAAAGAGGAGAAAAAGCCTACTAAAACTATAAAATCTAAAACTGATGTGCCAGAAAAGAAAAAACTCTTAAAAGAAAAATCCTTAAAAAAGCACCCAAAAGAAAGAGTATCAAAAATGGATGAGAAAAAGGACAAGGAAAAGAAAGAGATCAAGAAAGTAAAGAAAGACGACTCCGCTAAAAAAGATGAAAAGAAGGATTTTAAGTCGAAAGAGGACAAAAAGAAAGACACATCCAAACCTGAGCTGAGAAAAATCACAAAACCTGACCTAAAACCACTCACACCAGAAGTCAGAAAGACATTACATAAAGCTAAAGTGTCAAGTAAAGCCAAGACGGGAAAAATCAAAGCAGCAAAGGCTGAACCTGCTGAATCGAAGAAAGAAGAGCCAAAACCTGAAGATCTGCAGCCTGAACCGATTGAAAATGGAACTGTTGAGGGCATATCTGCTCCCTCAACTCCTGAAGACCTCACAAAGGATTTTGAAGAACTTAAAAAGGCTGAAGTTGTATCTGTATCAGCAGAGCCACCAGACAGTAACAAAGTTTCATCAGAACTAACTGCACAAGAGCTTACCCAAGAGAAGCAGGAAGCACAAGAAAGCATACCTGAAACTCCACAGGGTGCAGAGTCTCCAGAAAAGGAGGTTTCAGCCCCAGAAGCTGAAGTTGAAGTCAAAGATTCTGCACAAGAGAGAGAAATTGAAGAGGCTCAAAAGTTTGAGGATGAGGGAGCAGAAACCCAGGATGAGGAAGAGGAAGAGGAGGAGGAAGAGGCCCCAGCTGCAGCAAAGAAAACAAAAGACGAGGAGGAGGAAGAGGATATGGGAATAGGTGAAGAGGAAGACGAATCAAAATGGAAGGAGGCAAAGGATGATGGGCTGGACAGGAAACACGAGATAGAGGAAATGGAGAAAACAGAGAATCTATCAGCTCTGGTGGTGACAAAAGAGGAGCAACAAATGACTCCATCTGAGGAGGAAGAGGAGGAGGCGGTGGAAAAAGCTGAACTGGAGGAGGTTGAAGATTTAGATGTAATAGCAGATGAAGAAATCAAAATCAAACCTGAAGATGCAACTGAACAACAAATGATCATTGAAAGCAAAACATCTGAAATTCTTACTGCAGCCAAAGATGAAGAAGAGGAGGAGGAGGAGGGCTACCTGTCCCATGTTGGAGGGGCCACAGCTCCCATAACCTCAGTGGCTCAAGGAGCCGCGGCAGCTGAACCCATCTCCTACATCCAAGACGAGACCATCCCCGGCTACTCTGAGACGGAGCAGACCATCTCTGATGAGGAGATCCACGAGGAGGCAGAGGAGAGGATACCACACCTTCAGTATGACGTCGGCACCTACGACATCTCTGTTCCAGACCAGACCGAATCATTCGTAAACATCCACGGTATGAGAGAGATGCAGGCTGCGGCCATGACGGAGAAAGGTTTTATCCCAGGTGTCCAGGAGCAAGTATCAGTGTTCACTAACATCATCACGGCGCCTCTGGCAGAAGAGGAGCATGTATCTTCTGCGACGTCCATCACAGAGTATGACAAAATGTCCTCCTTCCCTACTTCCATCGCTGAAGACCAATCTGTGGCATCTGTCGCACCTCCAACTGCTGAGGAACCACCCAAAACCCCTGTTCCCCTGTCAACCCCACCTGATGCCTCCCAAGGCAAAGAGCAGCCGCTTTCTGCAGGAACTCTCTCACCACCTTCTCTGGAAGATGACAAATCATCTAAATCTCCATCTGATGACTTACAGCCACCTGTTGCAGAGGTGAAGTTGGAGGCTAAAGCTCCTGATGCTCGTGATGAGGAGGAGGAGGAAGAAGAAGAGGAGGAGGAGGAGGAAGACCAAACTCCTAATGTTGAAATTTCACTTGAAAAACTCCAAGAGGGCTATGCTACATCCCAGTTACTACAAGATAAAGAAAAAGAAATCGAAAAACTTGCTGGCTCAGAGGCTCCAGTTTCAACATCTATACACGACACCAAACCAGTTCACCTGCCAGTTGAAGAGGAAAATATAGATGCAGTTGCACCTAAAGATATTTCTTCTGTTGTGCCTACAAGACCTTTTGGATCAGACTCGGTTACTTCAGAGAGTGAAGAGCGCTGCTTTAGTCCGGACGATATCACTGTGAAAATGGCCTCCCCTCCACAATCTGGACCACCAAGTGCGACTCAGTCTCCACTTCGTCAGTCACCAGTGGAGGACAAGATGAAGGTCCTCCCTGATTTGGAGATGCAAAAACAAGAGGAGCCTCTTGACGTTGTCACAGCAGCTGAAGACAAAACTATAAAGACAGAAGAAACAGAAACTAAGACACAGGAAGATGTTGACAAACAGAAAGCAGCTCAGCAGGAAGTAGAGGTTTCCTTATCTTTGGACAAAGCATTGGAGAAGGACATAAAAGAGGTTCCAGACATGACAGAGCCAGAAAAAGACACTTTATCAGGACTAAAAGATGAAGGCAAACAGCCAGAAACAATCCCTGCTGTTGCTGCAACGTTAACACAAGTCCAGCTGCCTGAAATAGGAAAAGATTCCCTCATCTCATCTGTAAAAAGTGATGAAAAGGTTGATGAAGGACTTAAAGAGAAAGAACCAAAAGCTGCTGTTCCTGACAAATTTCCAGAGAAGGATCATCTCCTGGGTGACGATAAAAAGAAGAAGGATGATGATGATGATGACGATGATAAAGCTGCAGTCAAAACTGTCGAGAAGGAACAGGAGACAGAAAAAGACGGCACGTCCGATGTCATACAAATCAAAGAAGAGCAGAAACAGACATCTGTCATCCTGGAAGACATTTCTGCTGCTAAGTCCGTCACGGATGAGAAAGCAGAGAAAGAGGCAATAAAGGTGGATACCTGTGATATTAAAGATATCAAAGAAGAGCAAATTGCGAAGGACACTGTCACTGTTGATACAGGTGTTAAAGATGAACAAAAAGAGCCTGAAAAAGAGCCCAGTCCCGAGGTGAAAACTAAAGAGACAGAGCTGGAAATTGTGGCCTCTGAGGTCAAACTTATCAAAGACGAGCAAAAAAAGGAAGATACAAAACAAGTTGATGATACTGAGCTCAAAACCAAAGGTGACGTTATTGAGATGGAGGTCAAACAGGATGATGAGTCTGATAGTCAGATTTTGAAAGAGGAGCAGAAGAAAGAGAAAGAAAAGGATGATGCATTTGATATTAGCTCTACAAAGACTGAAGAAAAAGAGATTGAAAAGGTCCACGACAGAGATATCAAGCCTGTTCAAGACGAGACACAGAAAGCGGAAAAGAAGGACGATTTGCACATTACTGAGCCCGCTAAAGATGAGAAAAAAGAGGAGACAGAAACAACTGACATTAAAGAAATTGATGCTAAGAAAGAGGAGAAGGAAATGGAAAAGACAGATACTGCTGATATTAAGCCCTTAGGAGCTGAACAGGCAGAAAAGGAGGAAGAAAAGGAGAAAGAAATGGGTGACATCACTGTTGCTAAACTCACAAAAGAAGAAGAAATGGTTTGTAAGGATGATACCTCTGTAACCGTAAAAGAGGAAAAGGAAGAAAAGGAGCCTGGTAAAGATGCTGCCATCAGCCTCACTGCGGTGGAGGAAAAGGACGTAACAGTGAGTAAAGATGAGATTCTTGCTGCTAAGCCGAGCACAGAGCAAGAAAAAGAGAAAATGACCAGTGAAGATGATAGTTTGGACACCAAATTGTCCAAAGAGCAGGAAAAAGATATGACAACGAGCAAGGATGATACTAGCATTTTCAAATCTACTATTGAAGAAGACAAGAAAGAGGACTCAAGTAAAGTTGATACTGCTGCTACAAAACTCACTGAGGCGGAAGAAAAAGATGAACTACCCATTAAAGAAGATATGTCTGCTGTTAAACCAACAACTAAAGAGGAAAAGGAGCACGAGGAAAGTAAAGATGATACTGCTGCTGTCAAACTTACCAAAATGGAGGAAGAGCAAGTATGTGAAGATGATTTCTCTCCTGCAGCGTCAGCCAAGGCAGACACAAAAGAGTCACAGAAGGATGTTATCAAACCAGCTGTGGAGGAAGAAAAGGGGCCAGACATACATAAAGATGAAGATGTCACTCCTCCTGTCAAACCGTCCAAGGTGGAGGGAGATGATGTAATTAGCGAAGGTATTCCCGCTGTCAAAAAATCTGAGGATGAGACAAGCGTGAAACCCACCACGGAAGATAAAAGGGAGAAAGAAATCAGTGAAGATATTTCTGCTGTCCAGTCAACAGCAGAAGAGAAAACTGTTGATAAGGAGGAAGCCGTCACTATGAAACCATCCAAAGAAGACGACGTATCAACTCAGGAACTTGGTGCTGCAATCAAACCCATCAAAGATGAAAAAGATACAGTAGCAGTTAAAGATGAAACTTCTGTTATTAAACCTACCATGGAGGAGGAAAGTAAAGATGCTGCTGGTGCAAAACCCTCTACAGATGAGGAGAAGAAGGTAGAGATTAAAGATATCACATCTGATGTAAAACTGATAAAAGAGGAGGCAAAAGAAATCCAGAAGGATAAAATTCCTGATGAGGAAATTAAGGTCAAAGAGGAAGAAATGGAAAAAGAAAAGGAAAAGAGTGATAAAACTGATTCTGTATCTGTTAAGGACCAGAAGGAAATTGAAAAAGATGATACTTCTATCAAACCCACGAAAGATGAGAAAAAAGTGGAAGAAAGTGAGATTTCTGGCAAACAGATAAAGATGGAGGAAGTTAAAAAAGAGGAGAAAGGAGATATCTCTGATAGAAAATCTGTTTTGGAGGAAATGAAGGAAAAAGATACCAAGCAAGAGGTCACAACAAAAGAGAAAGAACCAGACTCCAGTGTTGAGGAACCCAGGGACAAGAAAGAGACGGAGCCATCTAAAGCTGAAACCGTCATGGAGGAAACAAAAAGGCAGGACATTAGTGAATCTGAAACCATCAAACAGGAGACAGAGCCAACATCTCCCATTAAAGATGAGACAAAAGGAAAAGATGATTATCCTCTTGAGTCTGAATCTAAGACAGATGATAAAAAAGAGGTGGCTCCTCCTGCGTCTCAGCACTTGGAGGAGGAGAAAACTAAAAAGGAAGATACTTGTGATGTTGGCGATAAGCTCATACATGAAGACACCTCTGATAAGCCCACTGAAACTCAGAAAGAGAAAGAAACTTCTCCTGCTGCATCAGTAGAAATGCAGCACGACACCTCTGCAACTGCATCAAGTAAAGACCTGAAACAGGTAAAAGAAGATATTTGTGTGACTCCCAGCCACATCCAGCAGGAGAAAGAAGAACAAGATAAAGAGGCAAAGGTCACTATTGTTCAAGAAGAGAAGATGGAGAAAGAAAAAGATGATGCACATGTTGCAGAACTGAGCAAAGAACAGAAAATGGAAAAGGAACAAGAAAAGGAATACACCTATGAGACTGAGGACATCAAAGATGACAAGACAAAACCTGAGGAGGATGAAAAAGTTGTTAAAGAAAAGGATTTTGCTGACACAAAGATAGATGAGATCACTGAGAAAGAAAAGTACGACTCATCTGATGCAGACCACACCAAAGAGGAGAAGTGGGAGCGAGAGGAGCTACAGGAGAAAGACATTAAACAGCCTGCACAGACGGTATTAGAAGAAGCAGCAATGACCTCCAAATCAGATTACAAACCTGCGTTTGTAGTTCAGTCCTCTGATGAAGACAGGGAAGATGAAGAGGAGGAGGACATTTGCATGGGAGGTGCAGGCTCCAGACCTTTGTCAGTTGAGCCAAGGAAATCAGAACATGACATCTCCTCTGCAGGTCTGCCCTCATCCCAAACTCCACAGACAAGTGACACGACTAAACCAATAACATCACAACAGACTACAGTGATCATACCAACCCTTACAATGCAGGAGCCCTCCATTGATGAAGATGTCAAAGAGTTTGTCAAAGAAGAATCCAGACTTTCACCTGAAGCAGTCACAGCTATAAAAACGGAAACCACACCTGTGCCACCTGCCAAACCAGAGTCTTCTATCGATGCTGACACATTGAAGAAAGAGACAACCTCTATTCCAACACAAGAAACAAGCCCTGACGTCTCTGCAGCTAAAGCGGAACCAGCGTCAGACTCGGCTGACAAGAAGCCTGTGTTGTCAACAGTTTCAAGCACTGACAGTCAACCCAGAAGCTGCACACTTTCCAGCACCGAGAGCCAGTCCAGTGTGGAGGAAACGGCGCCACAAGAGAAACAAATACCATCACAGACAAGCTCAGGAGTTAGTGCTACGGAAAAGACAAAGCTGGATGAGAAACCAGGAAAGGAAGCAGAAAGGGAGATGGAAAGAGAGCGTGAGGTGGCTTCTCCGGGATTATCACAGCCTTGTTCATATTTCATGTTGGACAAAGATTCTGAAGACGCCAGCCTCACTAAAACTGTAAAATCAGACACTACAAAAATGGAGGGTGCCTATAAAATTACCTCCGAGAAGGAAACAGTCAGTGAAAGCCTTGGAGATGAAAATCAAACCTTTGGCGCATCCAAGTATGATCCATATGAAAAGCCTTTTCCAAAGGATCAGGACTTGGACTCAAGAGAAGAAAGTGAAGTCTCTTTAGGTTTCGATCGCGTCTCTGATATGGGTATTGATGATAACAGAAGAACAAGCCAGACTGAGGCTGGAGGAGCCATGTTCCTCTTGGATGATCAGTACAAAGAAGAGCCTCTGTCCTTCAGTAGAGTTGACTACAGCCCGGTTTCTCTCACAGAAAGTGAAAGGAGCAGCCACCACAGCCGAAGTGCCTCGCCTAAATATGAAGACAGAGAGAAAGGTCAAGAAGAAGAAAGGGAGAGAGAAGAAAGACCAGATACACCTTATGTTGACAAGAGCTTTTCCTCCATAGAAATTCAAGATAACAAAATGTCTCAGGCTGCTGAGTCTTACTCTTTCAGTCCCAAAGAAGACAAACCTGAGAAATCAGAGAAAGAAAAAGAGGATATGATGGAAGGTTCTGCAGCAGCTTTTCAAACAGGAGAAAGTGAAAAGGTTTCTACCAGTGCGGCAGGGCCATCAGCAGGTGCATCATCAAGACAGGAAACACCTTCTCTGTCATGGAGTCAATCAGATCTCGGTTCCCAAGTTCCAGCTACTCCTGTAGCTTTTGAAGAAGTACCAGAAAAGAGAACAGAAAAAGAGAAAGAAAAGTCTGCCAAGTTGCTTAAAGAAAAAATTGAGTCCTCTGATCATGAAAGTGAAGGCTCTCCATCCGGTCGGCATTCACCTGCAGAAAAAGACATTTTACCTCAAAAAGTATCACCTGTAGAAAAAGAAGAAACCTCAGCTGATTCAAGCACTTCACCTGCTGCCACATTTTCAGGACAAGTAATAGATGACAATGTTTTAGCATCCGACAACAGTCAAATTAGCAGCTCTGCCTCTTGTAAATCTATGTTAGACTTCCCTGAAGGAAAAGAGAGCCTGATAGATAAAAGGTTACTCGTAGAAGGGGAAGATTTCAATGTTGATGATGATGAAGATGAAGATGAGGATGAGGAGGAAGAAGAGGAGGAGGAGTTAAGTGATATAGATATGGAAAAGGGTGCCAGGGAGCAGTCTGAAAAAGAAATGTGCAGACGAAGCTCTGACGATAGTTCTGCCTTGGCAGAGACAGAGGACTCCAATAAAAAGTCCCAGTTGCCTGAATCAAGTCTCCTCAAAGAGGCAGCAGTTTGTAAACCAGCACCTGATTATTCCTCAACTGCTAAAGTCACAGGGACAGACAAGGAGGACATGAGCGAAAGAGCACCATCCCCTGAAAAAAAGATTCTCAAAGAAGATACAGCCAGTGTTGCAGCCACATCCAAGCTTCCTGAGACAAAGAGTGAAGATGTAGGTAAAACAACTCCATCACCAGACCCAAACGCCAACAAAATGGATGAAAGCTCTTCCACCACATCAGATGCCCCAAAACTTCCAGAAACAAAGAAAGCAGAGGACACAGACAAAAAGCAATTGTCTCCTGAACGAACTACAGAGAGAAGGGTGTCATCGGCAGAGGAGTTGATCTCCTCTGAGGTACAAGAGTCAGAAAAAGATGAAGACAAAGTTTCTCCATCGCCTAGCTCTTTGACAAAAGAAGCTTCTCAACCAACGACCACAAGCAGTTTTTTGCCAACTGACCATTCAGATTCCATGTCTAAGACTACATCTAGTCCCTCCCCACCATTAAGTGGCAGCTATGCAGATATTGGACAAAGCAGATCTGGAGGTTATTCTGAGCATTTTTACAGTGAAGAGAGTAAATCAGGGCTGAAGGAGGATAAGAAAGAATCTCCTGTGCCATCAGATACCATCCAGATATCCAAGCAAAGTGATGAGGAATATTACTGCCAAAGAGACATCAAAGAGGAGACCGTAGATGAGAGGCAGACCCCAGATATCAGTAGAAAACATGAGGAAACATCTTCAGCTTGCACATACACCACCTTAACATACTCCTCATCAACATATTCCTCCACATCATATAGTTACTCATCCTCAGCCTCAACTTCTGCCCCTTTGAGCCAACAGTTCAAAGACAAACTTCAAACTCCCACAACAGTATCTAGCTCTGAAGTAACCCTAACCAAAGAGGAGCCATCGCGCACAACAGAGTCTTCAAGCTCTTGCTTTGGGGGGTTTCAGAGAGATGAGTACATGGAGGTGACAACGAAACCTGCAACAAAAGTGTTTTTACCCAGCCAGTCTGATGAGACCAAACCATCATCCTCAGACTTATCTGCCACTGCCAAACAGACTAAGGATCAAAGTGATTCTTCAAAGCCTGAAACACACCCAAAGTCAAGCACTGACAGTTCCTATACTCTAGAAACTACGATCACAATGTCCTCGGCAGCAACGTCGCTACAGAGTTCTAAACCAGTGACGGTGTCGGAGAGTTTATCGACATCAGAGGTTTGTTTTGATGTCTCTCCCCTGCAAAGGGCTGACTCTGCTGATAGGGTATCCCAAGGGTCAGCAGAAGATGAGGAGTCTCATACACTTGAACTGGAGGACAGCACCCTACCGTGTCGTATTGAATGTCAAAAAATCAAAGTTGCTGAGCCAAAAGAGACTTTTACATTGTTAACAGAGTCACATGTGGTAGAAAAAACCCTACCCTCCACAAAGACAGCAGATGTCACCCCTTCTGTAGTGTCTAAACCTGACTTGGTGATGGGAACAACTCAACAGACAGCCTCATTTACTCCACCGAGTGACAGTGGAGCTTGCAAAACCACATGTGCCACAACAGACGTGTC
>JAPZDY010000023.1:21686641-21699230 GCA_029783645.1 Ctenochaetus hawaiiensis
CCACAACAGACGTGTCCAAAACAGAGGAGGAGAAAGAGAAAAAGGAGAAAACACCAGAGCTGAAAGAGGAAAAGAAAAACGAAACCACTGCACCTTTAAAGGAAGATATAAAGATGTCTGGAAAAGACACAAAAGAACAAGATGAAAAGACAGCGACTGCAAAAGACAGTGAAGTTAAGCAGAAAATAGAGGATAAGGAAGTGGAAGATAAGACATGTAAAGACAGTACAGAGGAGAAGAAGGCAACAGCTGAGCCAAAGATTTGTGAAAAAGCAGAAGGCTGTAAGAAAGATGAGGCAGAAAGAGAAGAGGAGAAAAGCTTGTTGGAAAAGCCATCAGAGAGATTAGAGATCAGGAGAAAGAGCAGTATATCTGATTGGGAGCTGCTACAAAGGCCTGATGACTATCCAAGTGCCCCTCCCCCAGGTTATGGTGATGAAGATGAGGATGAGGAAGAGGAAGCGATGGAAGCGATGGAATGGATGGCCAGTGTCCATAGTACCTCAATGTCCTCCTCAAAAGATACCTATCACACAGAAACATCTAGCACAGAAATGAAAAGGGCTGATCGTCCATCTGATCTGGACACAGGAGCCTCCTCCTCCTCCGCTGCCTCCCACCCAGGCTACTCCTCCTGTGAATACAAACACCGTAAAGGAGAACTCTCTCCATCGTTCATCAACCCCAGCCCTCATCAACTCTCCAGTGATGAGGGAGAAGAGGAGATCCACAGTGACCACTCCCAGGAAGCAGATGAGGATGATAAGGAGCAACATTCAGTGAAAAGGAGGTCGCACAAGCAGAGGCGTCACCACACTCCAAGTTACCATGGAGACACTGGACAAGGGTCACACCAGATGCCTGGTGCCATGTCATCTGGTTTGGCGGTGACGTTGGCCGGCGAGGAAACACCTCCGACATCAGTGAGCGAGTCGTTGCCTTCACAGTCTGACTCCGATGTTCCCCCAGAAACCGAGGAGTGTCCGTCAATAACAGCTGAAGGAAATCTAGACTCTGACGAAGATGCCGAACATCTGCCAGTGGACAAATTATCCGCATCCGGAACTGGGGGAGGTCACCGTCCTCCATCACCGAGGTCAACTCAGAAGACTCATGATCCCCTCCCCACCCCCATGAAGGACCCTCTGCCCCACCCTCCCCATCCAGATGTGTGCATGGTAGATCCAGAGGCTCTTCTCAATGACCACAGCAGCACAGAGAAACTTCTGAAGAAGGAGCACAAGACCACCAAGGGGCTCAGGAAGGGCAAGCCCAAGTCCGCCTCTCCTGCTCGAAAGGGGGAAGTTAGGAAGAGGTCCTCCACTCCTGTGAAGCAGAGCTCAAAGGACTCCGCCTCACCTCGATCAGCCTCGCTCAGGAGGAAGGAGACGGACAGAAGCTCCAGGCTGATCAAGATGTCTGAGACCCAAGGCTCCAGGAGTGAGATCCTCAACCCAGGGAAAGGCTTGGTCAATGGTGTAAAGAGCAGTTCAGGTGTGTTTACATATTCTCATCCTGCAGCACGACATGCATTTATCCTCAAAAAAATTCCTGGACTAGTTTAAACTGCCTAACCCTGATAAAGCAGTAGGACACATAAATCTCCACGTTATTAAGAATATGGAGCCTAAAAGCAAATTTGATTAAGCTCTTGCTCCTTCTGTAGAGTAATTTTGCAGTTTGTTGTGTACATCAGCTGTAACCAATTAACCAGAAATTTCAAAAAGAAAGAATGTTTTTTAGATTTATATGAAAAGACCTGCAATACATTCATAGTATATTGTGAGTACTGTAATTACATTTCTGAGGCTGTTTTCTATCTTTGCTCACTTCCAGGTAACAACTCCCAGAAAACTAGCTCTGTCGTCCCCCCTGGCCCACCCGTCTACGTTGACCTGGCCTATGTGCCCAACCACTGCAGTGCCAAGAACGTGGACCAAGAGTTCTTCAAGAGAGTCCGAGCTGCGTACTACGTGGTGAGCGGGAACGACCCGGGTAGCGGAGAGCCCAGCCGTGGAGTCCTTGATGCCCTGCTGGAGGGCAAAGCTCAGTGGGGCTCCAATCTACAGGTTTCTACCCTTCATCTTCATCAGTCTGTCGATGTCTCACATCCTGTGCATTCAAGATTGCCCACAATACACATACTGTTTACAGACTAATGTCTAGGGTGTGCTCATGCACTTACAGGCCACTTAATTACTTCACATTTTTATATATTAATAATTCATGCAGAGACAGAAGTATTATGTAATTAAGGCTGGGTCATTGCAAGTAGCAGGAGATTTGTCAATTAAACAGGAAGGAGGGAAACTTTTGGGTAACAGGTTTCACAGTTATGACTGCTCAATAAAATATAGCAACTCAGAACACAGAGCTCATTTTAACTGATAGATACAGAAACATTACTAGAAAATATTTCCTCCCCGACTTTATTATACCCCATCTCATTTTGTTTAATCTCTTCTGGTCAGGTGACTCTGATCCCAACCCACGACACGGAGGTGACCCGGGACTGGTACCAGCAGACCCACGAGAGGCAGCAGGACCTGAACATCATGGTTCTGGCCTCTAGCAGCACCGTCGTCATGCAGGACGAGTCGTTCCCTGCCTGCAAGATCGAGTTTTAAGCTTCACAGGCCCCGCTGTGCTCTCCGCCTCCCATCCTCCCATCCTCCCCCTTTTCTCCCTGTCATCTGTTCTCAGTGGAGGTGGAGCGAGAGCGAACCGCACTCTCTGCTTCTTCAAAGCTTCTCGCTCTCTCATGGTACCAGTCTCAAACGCATTCGCTGCAGCCCTCAATACTCTAGATTCTGTTAGCTGAAATCAAAGTCAAAACTCTGGGTCTATGCTCTGTGTGACGGTGGGGTTATCACGCGAATAATAATGTACTTTTTATGTTTGTTTTCTTCTGTGAAGTTAACTGTCTGCCCTAACACGCCTCTCATACTTGCACTAACAACTGTGATTCAAAATTCAAAGGATTCAAAAACAGTGTTATTGTACTTAGTCACATATATGACAGACAAATTGAAATCATTATCCCACAACTGCTTAAACAGTGTAACTATTTATTCGAAAGCTGTATTTCTTTATCTGTTGGCTTAAATCACAATGAACTGCAAAATTTAACATCCCTAAGTGGCAAATTTCTCCTCCTAAGTGCCAAAACAATGTTAAAACAAAAAAACTTATTAGTGAAATCTAAAATGTCAACTAAATTAAAGAGAAATTCAACGATTTCTTCAGACTGAATGCACAGTGTTTTTAAAATGGGTAGAATTTTTTTTTTCAGTTTCTTAACTTGATGCTTTCTTTTCCATCTGTGCACATGACAAACAAAACAAAACTCATCCCTAATCCCGCTCACGCTACAGTAGTTTTTGGATCAACTCAATAATGACATATATGGGTGTTATGTAAAAAAAAAACAACAAAAAAACGTTCCTTTTTTTCGTCTTTTGTGGTGAAGTTGTAGGAGGTGCCTGAAGTTGACACTGTTTCGGCTTTCACAGCTTCGCCGGTGCATGATGCTTGCGTTTTAGCTCAGACTTTCTCAGAGCTGCATAGGGTTAATCCTTTCTTTAGCCAGCCTTCAAGTGTGGAATGCAGTATAGTGTAGATAGATGACTACACTGTTTGGCCGTCTATGCTCAAAGTGAATTCAGGCGCCAGGCAAAGGAACGATGTTTGTACTCTAATCATATCTCTGCTGGATGTAACGGTTCCTCTTTCAGTCTTTCTCATGGTCTTTGTTGGTTGTATGTACTCCAGTATACATTATAGGGTAAATGTTTCTATTATCAATACAGAGGTTACGTTAAATAAATGATCTATTTTTTGTGACGATGCAGCAAATTCTGATCTGAGGTTGAATGCAGCGTTTTCGATTGTGCGTTAAAAGAAGGTTTAATCCACGTTTTTGTCATTTCCTCCTGTTCAGCCACATTTTATCGTCTTTGTCTACATCCCGACGCGATGGACAAAATAAGCAGCGACCTTTGACAAATGTAGCAATGAAAGCTCGTCCGCTTGTCCCTTCAGAAGGAAGGTTACGCCAGTGGGAACTGCAATATTTATATTTAATATCGGGGTAATTTTTCAGGAAAAAAAAATAATCGTGAAGTGTGTTACAGTAGGCGTCTTTCATGTGCCTTCAGCTTGTGGTTTTTTGGGGGATATTTTAAGGAAATGTCAACCCTTTTGAAGCAGAGCCAGAAACCAGGGTATATCAAAAAATACAAGTACACGACTGACGATAAAAGGACCAATCAGTACACGCACAAACCTTATCCACACTCCGGATACTACGAAATATCACACTTAAACAAGAATAACTTTGTAATACGAATCAGCATTAATTCCTCGTTCTGTAATGCCACTTAGCCAAACAAATGTGAATGTCTCTAAGCAGGGTATCAAGCAAGGCACCAAATAGGAAAGTACTTTTCTGAGGTGAAAGAAAAGAGTTTAGACGTCGTGTTTTTATTTGTAGCTGAAGCACAGAATGTCAGCGAAGTAACAGAAAACAGCTTTCCATTGTAATATAAACTAAATACCTAATCCTAATCCCAGAGAAATATTTATAGAATGAGCATGAATGTGATGGTTATGATTGTACCGGACGCGGTTGTAATTTAGGAATGTCTCTGATGTAGTTTTTGTGTGTGTAGGTATATGATACACACTGAGCAGCTGTTTTTATGATGCAGCGTTTTGTTTGTTTACGACGGCGATGTGGCGGTGAGTTTCTCCGTGGGTTCGGTACGAAAGGTTTTTCTGCTGCTTGAGATTCAAGAGAAGCTCACATTAAATTTACAAGAGGCCAAGTTTTATTTCATCATTTAATATCTGAATGTCGAGAGCACATTTGCAATTATTTCTGGTTTCATTTTTGTGCCGAGAAGCAAGCGCACTTCTGATTATTATTATTTTTTTTAAATTGTATTTCATTTTTGTCTCAATAAGAAACACATATCCGCCAAGATGGCTCATCACATGCTTGTTGTTTTTGTTGTTGTGAGGACTGTGTGAGGCCAAAGGACAGGCCAGGCCGGGCAAAGCACAGGGAGGCTTGGATTTCCAGATTTGGATTTTGTTTGAGCTGCTCATAACAGATTTATTGTCAGAATGTTGCCAACTTAAAGCAGGGAGGATCCTCTGTTAGCACAGTTCTTTCCCTCGTTTTGACTTAAAGCATGGAACAAACTGCACAGAAGGCTGCAGCGTGTTGTCAGCCTGGGATCAGTGCCATTTTCTTTCCCTGTAAAACTCTCAAAATGCTCACACTACATTTTTATACCTCACCTTCCAAAGCCTCCGAACTCTTTGCTCCGCCTGGCCTCCCTTTAGTTCCTCAGCATTATATTGTATTAAGAGGCAGACAAAGCTTTTCTTATCCCACAGGGGAGAATCTAAGTTTGATGCAGGTTGTGTATTAAACAGCTGGGAACGCACAAGTATAAAAAAACACACACACATCATAGTATTGATTTATATAAAGATGTACACACTGAGGGGACGGTGAAGGTTCAAAATAACTCCACTTTAAACAGCTCATGCCAACATCTCAAGCGAAAAGTCCTTTTCACTCCGTCTTTCATTCGTCTAAAATTCCACGAAGGAGCTTTTTAAATGTATGGAACAGGGTTTTTTTTGGAGGGTCCGATAAGTTGTACTGTCTTTGAATAATGTTTTTAAGTTGGATTCCAAATACCTGGCCTTGAAATATTCAAGGTGATCAGTAGAACGCTGTGAATCACTAAATACTGAACTGTATGACTGTACAGAAGACGAATGCACTATACAGGAGATCTATTTTTCTGAATGTAGAGTTGGTACTACCTTGTGAATGCTGCTGGATCAAAAACAAATAGACAAAAAATAAATAAAAACACAACAAACATCCACACCAACCTAGACAGAAATAACATTTTTGGGAGCACAGAATGAAAGCAGATGCTGTTTTCAGTTCTGCTTGAGCAAAGGAGACGAGTTTGACTTTCAACGTGTCACAAAGCAACTGATTTTCAATAACGAACATTAACAGTAACAGAAATAGTACTAACTGCAGCTGCAACTTTCTCCTTTTCCTGAATATGACTTGAAACACATGCAGACACAAGAAACCATAATAAAAATTAAACTAATGCTACATGTACATTTATGTACTGTACACAGATTTGTACATAACCGCTCTGGAAAGTAAAAAAAAGTAATCTGAAAGATAAAACAAACTATCCTTCTTGTGATAACTGTTTATTTTAGCTGATTTTAGTGACAGTACAGATCAAAACTGCTAACGGCTCCTTGAATCCAAGAAAACTACACAAAACGCTGACAAGATACAGAACGAAAAAAAAGTGCATCTTTCAGTTCAATTTCATCGCCATTCCTGCATTAAAACGAAGATATCATTTGATCACAATATGGTTGTCATCTGTCCATCTAATCTCTCTGCATGTGACTTATTTAGTTATAATCCTGAATGTAATTGTTTAACATAGAAATAATAATAATAATAATAATAAAAAATACAACGCTATTTTAAAGAGGTATATTTGAAAAACGTTAATTGTCTTAACTGAAACTGAGATGACCTACAGTAATATAATACTGGGCTGTGCTTTTATTGTTTGCCCTATTAACATGTTGTTAAGAAGACGCTGTATTGGTAGTTCTGTTTGATTCTCTCTCTATCTCTCTCTATCTCTCTCTCTCTTTTTTTGCATTGTATTAATCTTAGTTATGTTTCTCTTTCTCAGTGCAATATTCAATATCTCTCTGTCTCTTTAAAATCTAACTGGTAAAACTAGAACTACTGCAGACTCATTGTAAAAGGGAAACAGCCTGGTGATCATCAATTAAAGTACATTGAAATCTAAAAATGTCTCGTGGATGTTTTGTTTTGTCTCTTTAGACTTTTATTTTACACCAGAAGTGTTATATTAAGCTTAATTATTACACTTAATGCAGCAAACATATTAAAGATAAAGATAAAGATGCTTTAAGCTAGATGCCTACTTCTGCATGCTAACATGCTGATTATTTACCGTGTTAATCATCTTAGTTTAGTATGTTGGAATGGTAGCGTTAGCATGTGCTTGATGACAGTAGTGCTCAGACATAAATGCTAACATCTACATGCTAAGATTAACATGCTGATGATGAGTAGGTTTACCATGATCATTATCTTAGTTTAGCATGTTAGCATGTTTATGTTAGCACGTGTTTGGTGAAAGTGGTGCTTTGACATAAATGCAAACTTTTGTATGCTAACATGCTAAAATTGACAATGATAATATGCTGATGATAAGTAGGTTTACCATGTTAATCATCTTAGTTTAGTATGTTATTATGTATTGGTGACGGTGGTGCTTTGAGCTGAAAGCTAACTTCTGCATGCTAACATGCTGATGTTATGCAGATTTACCACATTCATCATCTAGTTTAGTATATTAGCATGCTAATGTTTGTAAAGTTAGCATTCACACAAATTAGAGCTCATTGGAATTCTGACATTGTTTTTTAATAAGTGGAGAAACAAATTATAACTGGAGATGATGGCGTTAAATGAAAAGCTAAGCTAAAATTTTACAATTTATCCTGACAGGGACATAAATGTGCAACAATTTTTTAATAAGTGATTAAGCAGTTGCTGAGACATTCATTCATATCCACATTAAATGTAAATCTGCCGCTGGAGGTCAAGGAAAAGTTAAGGGATCATGAAAGACAGTAGGATTTATCCTCTGAGACACATGAACGTCCATATAAAGTGTCTAAACATTTGATCAAATATTTGATATTTTCTGACCACACAAGTGGCTAAAATGAAAATAATGTTACTTTAGGTGCTTGTGGAAGAATAATAGCCATTTTACATTAAAGTAATTCTTTTTGTGCCTTTTTGACATAACATTTACGGACTTTGACACCTAGAATAAATTTTTTTAATTGTATTTATATGAGTATAAACAACATGCTGCCATTAAAACAAGTTGGGAGAGAAGTCTGTAATATAAATAAGCTTTGGCAGATGTAAACTGCAACGTCACTGGTTTGCAGAGGCGAACAACAACAACAAGTCTGTAATTCAACTTTAGTTTATTACTCTATTTTGACATTCTCATTAGCTGTGATTAGTTCCAGCTGGTGGACAAATAGCTGTTTGCTTCTGTAGCAGCAGTGACTGCAAATTCAACAATAATTTAGTTTCTACTTTGTAATACTGTTTGAAAAAATTTGTTCTTATCCCATTCATAACCAAAATCCGACATTAGCATGCTGGGATCAGGGATTACTGTCGAATAAGCCTTCAAATTTGGTTTATAATGAAGGCAGTGACAGTTCAGTGAAGAAATCTTTTTCCTAAGTATCACAAATGCTGAGTCTCATGGGCCTTTTGCAACATATTCAAATGCTTTCTGATTCTGCTGGTGTCTTTGGGAAACATTCAGTATCACTTTAAGAGTAGAGAAACAGGAAACCCTGCAGATTTCTGTAAGGAGAAAGATTTAAGACTCACTTTATTTTAAAATGAAACAAAAAAATATATTAATTTTACTTGAGGATAAATGTAAAAACTGCGGTAATAATCATTTCCAAGTTAAGACTAAACTGTCCATCTTAGTCTTAAGTGACTTTTCAGTCATTTTTATTCATTTTTATATTATTCTTATTAAAGCAAAATTTGAAAAATGACTGAAATAGAAGACAATACATTAAAAGACTAAACAAGTCCTACCTTTTTACTTAATTTGCAAAGTCTCTCAGATTGTGTTGTTGACAACTAAGGCCCTGTTAAATAACAAAAAAGGGGTATGTAATCAATCACACATTAGATGATTCAAGCTGTACTTACAAAACTTTAAAATACTTATCTGAATCAGCCTCTACAGTAGACAGGTGAGATTAAACCTCACCTGTCAGATAATCACATAACATTACAATAATTGTTAAAGCCACCAGAAGTCAACAATCACATCTTAATCTTTTGTAAATGAAAGATTAATGCTCTTAGTCTGCAGTAAAATCTGTAACATGAGGTGAGAAAACAAGCTTCTGGCTTCAGGGCTGCAGGCGACAGGTCGGTCAGCGTGTTCATCAGGTATAAAGATCAAATTGACGATTTGCTTCAGCGACGCTGCTCGATTCTCACGCCTCACTTGTCAAAATAAGTTTTCTTTGATTCAAAGATCTCAGACTAAAGCAGTGAGGACAAGAAAACCACACTGTAATCTTTCAAACTAACAGGCTTCCCCCTGAAGGATGGAGGGGGATCGGATCAATTCAGGCTCCAAAATCAACCTTGATGGATCCACGCCCACACCTGCTGCAGCCGTATCACACTCTGCATTCATTTCAGCCGGTGATGAATGGCCCTCAATTCATCTCTGTCTCTCATTTCAGCCCCCCCCCCGCAGAAAACTTGTCAACCTCGAACATTTTGCTGTTTTTATTTCTGCAGGAAAAAAACAGAAAAAGAAAGAACAAATCCGACCTGTTGTTCTCTAATGTTTAAAGCCCTTCTGACCTCAAACGCAATGCCATTAAATGCAGTTTGGGGTCTCACATTGTTGCCCGGCCGACGCGTCGTCAAGCCAGACAGCCCCTGGTTCCTCCTCCGGTTACCATGACGACGCATCCTGACTTCAGCAGAGGGTTTACGGGAAGCTGATGACGGGTTGTGTGGGTGCGGAGGTGGCACTCGGAGTCTAACCAGACACCTTTTCTTGCCTTCCTGTCGGGTTTTGGACGGAGACTGGATGAGGGTAATTCTCTCATCAACATGCCTGATAGTTCCTCTCCCCGTCTTTTTTTCCTCCCACTCCTCTCTTTGCATTTGCATTTCAGGCGATTAACTGAGCGAGAGCTGAGTCGCTGTGTGGTGGGAGAGGAAATGGAGGGTTTGGGACACGGTGACCTGTGACAAGACTAAAGGGATTTTTTTTTTTTAGTACAGTTTGAGGTTTATTTTTCCATTAACCTTTCTCTCTCATAAGAAAGGAAGCTGAACAGTTTGAACACGTCTTGTACGTTTCTGCCGGTCTGAGTGTCATGACAAAAGCACATCAGATGCATCTTCTCCACGTATGTTTGACCTGTTGATTCAAACAGTAAATGGAGGTTTTCAGCGCTGCACAAACTGGTTCAAAGAGATTTTAGTTTTCAGTTTATTTCTCCCGAGTCTATTACATCCACTTCTACCTGAGTCTGCACTACATTCAGGTGTACTGAGGCTCCTCCATGTACAGGAAAATGTAGCATAACCACCAAAATGGCGTTCTTCTTCTACTCAAATCCAAAACCTTTTCATTTTTACTGAACCTACTGAATTCCAAAATGGCAAAACATGTCTAATTATTTTTAAAATCCTGAAATTTAGTGCAAAATACCTGTAGGTGTCCATACCTGTATTCTCCTCTGATAACCCTGGTTTGACTGTGGCTCCGCCCCTTCAATTAACAGGATTGGCTTTGTGACGGAAGAAACCCTGGTTGTTTGAAACCATGTTTGGGATACTGTCATTGATTTGTTTCCAATTAAACTCTGACATGCTCTCACATGGCATTTATTGATGATTGTAGAAAAAAAACACCATGTAAACATGTTAAAAAGGTTTAACAACTTGACTTTTACTGGAGGGACTCGCAGTTTTTGATGGATCTCATCACAAGCTTGTCCAAACATCTCCAGCTGTCTCACTTTGTTTATTTAAGAGAAACTCACTTTTTTACTAAACTTTGAATTTCATCTAATCTCTTTAAACATGTTTAAAGTTTAAAATAACATCATTTTTACTTTGTGACGCTGCTACTGGAGCGAATTCAACCTGTTAAAGGTCACAAAAACGACCCGCAGCCTCACACTGATCTTCTGCTGAGCTCTGTGAATGAAAATAGTTGTTGTGGAGTTTGTATCGAAGCAACGGAGACGACTGTGGGTTAGTGACTGAAAGAGTGTGTGTGTGTGTGTGTGTGTGTGTGCGTAGGAGAGCTGATGAAGACAGAATTAATGGATATTTGTGTGTTTAAGTGTGTGTGAATGTCGGGATTAAAGCCTGAGAGAAGGACAGAAGCCATCCAGACAGAATGAATGACATCAGCTTTTGGCTTCCGGTGAGTCGGCGGTCTCGGTCTCTCTGTCTCGGTCTCTCTCTCTGTCTCTGTCTCTCTCTCTCTCCCTTCGATCGCCCAGCGTTACTCAGGAGGAGTCAATTACATCTGGGGGCGTCGCCATGGCAACGCATGGGAGCAATAGGAGGAGGCATGAGTCATCACTATTCTTAAAAGCTGTTTGGAGAGGAGGAGTGGGGGAGGCAAGAGGGAGAGGGGTGAGACTGGAAGAGAGAAAGAGACTGAGGTGAGGAAGAGGGGAGGGAAAAGGGGAGAATAAGGGAGAGAGAATGGGGAGTGAAAGGAGTGAGGACAACAAGAAGGAGAGAAGAGGAGGAGAGGAAAAAGGAGGTGAAAAAGAAAGGAGATAAGAAGACAAAATGAAACAGGAAGAGGAGAGGACAAAAAGGAGGAGAGGAGAGGAAATAAGGAAAGGAAGTGAAAGGAAAGAGGAGGAGACAGAAGAAGGAGATTAAAGGAAACAAGGAGAGGAAGGAGGAAACAGGGTGAGATGGAAAAAGAAGGGAAGGAGATAAAAGTAAGAGAGGCAGCAGGGAGGAAAAGAAAGGATGAGTTTGGAAGAAGAAACAGAGGGAGGTGGAGGAGAAAACAGAAGTGAGGTAAAATGAAAAGAAAGGGGAAAATTAAACAAGGAGAAGAAAAAAAGAAAAGGAGAGCAATCAAACAGGATAAGAGGAAGGAAGGATGGATTAAAGAAGAAGAAGAAGAAGAGATGAAAAGAAAAAAGAGGAAAAAATGAAGGAGAGATCTGAGACACGAAGGGAGACGAGTGTGTCGGCGGAGCGACGACGAGGAGCTTTGTGGAGCAATAACAGGCTTAAGTGTCTGGACTGTGGACCATTAACACACACACACACACACACACACACACACACACACACACACACACACACAGGCTTGTTGTTTTGCTTGATAACACAGAAAAAAAATTGTTTTCACTGTTTAAATGACTCTTTATTACCATCTCTTCTCCTCCTCCTCCTCCTCCTCCTCCTCCTCCTCCTCCTCCTCCTCCTCCCATCAGAGCCGAACCTGAAGCTCAGTGTGAGGAGGACAGAAATGTTACACACTTTTTTGTTGTTGTTGTTGTTGTTGTTGTTGTTGTTGTTGTTGTTGTTCTCCGACATCCAAACTCGTCACAGAAACACACCTTCCCTCTTTGGCTCGACATTAAATAGAACAATAAATAATCACAAGAGAAAAATACACGACTAAAATCACCAACATCAAACACTTTTCTGTACAAAATCATTCGTCCTACTTAAATTTAAAACTAAAACTCTCTACGGTGACAAAAAAATATATATACTTTGTTCTACAGCAGGTGTTTCCAGGTTTTTTCGGGTCAATTCACTTTCAATGTAATCAGTCTGAAATGAGCTTTTTTATTTCTTCCATTTATACTTTCAGTGTTGCAGACATAAATCAACTATAATAAAACTGCAAGTCATCGT
>JAPZDY010000023.1:21727899-21743161 GCA_029783645.1 Ctenochaetus hawaiiensis
CGGCTGAATTAGAGTCCTGGGTGTGGAAAGCATGAAGCAAGCTGTTTAATCTGCCCGGTCACAGTTACTCATTTCAATACAATTATCTAATTGGATACCTTGACATAAATTACGGAAGCCCTAAGCGGACATGGTTTAAATTTTTTTTTACAAGCCATTTTCTCAAGATAACGAGATAATAACTCGTTATCTCGAGAAAACAAAGTTCGTTTTTTGTTTTAGCGAGTTATCTCGTTATCTCGAGAAAACAAAGTTCCCTTTTTTTTGTTTTAACGAGTTATTTTCTCATTATCTCGAGAAAACAAAGTTCTTTTTTTGTTTTAGCGAGTTATCTCGTTATCTCGAGAAAACAAAGGTCCTTTTTTTTGTTTTAACGAGTTATTATCTCGTTGTCTCGAGAAAACAAAGTTCGTTTTTTTTTTTTTTACGAGTTATTATCTCATTATCTCGAGAAAACGGCTTGTAAAAAAAAATAAATAAAATAAACCATGTCTGCTTAGGGCTTCCGTAATAAATACTGTAAAACAGGGCAGTATTGTTTGTGATAGCGTGACTCAGTTTAAGCCAAATTTTTTTTTCTTCATGTTCTTCAGGTCCTGACACTGATATAACATTGAAAAATAGTTTCCAAAAGGATAAGTGTATTTATATTCACTTCCTTAAATCCATTTCCTCCAGTCTGAGTAACATCTTATTGTATTAAATGACACTGAAATTCCCCAAGCTGTTTTTTCAACGGCAGAGTCATTTTTCTCCCCATGACTAATTAACGGCTAAACACTTGTAAAGTGATGTGGTTTCTGGATCTCGATGACTGTTTCATTTAGAGGAAATTAAGGCTTGAGGAAGCAGCACATGTAGCAGCATATCTGCATGACTTATGACTCTCAGGCTTCAGGATTTAACTGAGGTGGTTGCCAAATGCTCATTCCACCTCACTACTCATCCAGGCTCCACCTCGATTCCCGTTACAAAATTTCTGGTTTGAGAAAGACTTCAACACCCCGTCTTTGTTTGTCCACAGTTTTGAGCTTAACGTGAGAGGAAAGACATGATTTTTCAGTCAGACTGTTACTATTAGCAGCCTCTCTCTGCATTAATGAACAGAATCCCCTTAAAATGGCTTTAATGACTAAAATTAAATAGAAATGTTACATTTTGACCTTTGCTTCTGCACATCTAGTCATCATTTGCATATGAGTTTGAACAAAGGCAACAATTCTAAGATCCTAAATAATGAACAGCACAAAAAAAAAAACCACCTGTGGCTGCAGGAAGCCTGAAAATCTGGCTTGTCGACTCTAAACTAACCTTTTCCACCTCCGGCCTTTTTTCTTTGACATGTTATATGTCAGCTATGTGATGTTGACATTGGACTGACTGCAAATAAACACTTATGAGCAACAGCACGGACGGCTCATCCGCTCTTTTGACATAGAAATGACTTGCATTTGTGATTATTCATGTAAGATTTTGCTAAAAGGCTTTTGTTTCTTTTGCAGGGAATTCTGAGAAGTGAATTTAACACAAGAGGAATCAGGGAATTTGATCCTTTAATTTGAAGAAATCAGAAAATATCAGAATTTTTTAGAAATAGCTTACATGAAAAGAAAATACCAGAACATTTTGTTTAACTTCTTCTCTTTAACATGTTTTTGCATTGAAAGTTTTACATGAGACGACTAAAGAAAGAAATTTTACACCCCAGAAGAACTTATTTGAAGACATAAAATGTAATTACTAACACTAGAGGGCTCTCAATCAAAACAATTAACACAGACAGTTTGATGGGGTCCTGAGGCAGCATGGGATCATGGGATTTGTTTACTTTATTGTTAAACAGCCTGTTAATAAAAGTTTATCCGACTGACTTGTTTAGTCACGTTTGCCAGCTTCCTCCTTCAGTTTCTGACTGGTTTTACCTCCAAGTTAAACAACTAAATGAAACTCAAAGTTCTCTTGAATGAAATAAAACGACAGATTTCTCTGAGTTTGAACTTTGCTGGAAACATTTCGGGGAATATAAGTACACAACTCAACAAAATACAACAAAATACATAACGAATGGTTTTAATTTCAATGCAGACATGTTGCATATCATATGTTTTGAGTCCAGGGAAAGGTGAACAGTTAGTATTTTTGTTAGCTAACGTCAGTGCGAGTGTGTGTGTCCTGTGTGGGTACCTTGACCTCCGGGGTACATGCAGCGAAAAGCTCTGCCCAGCTCCTCCGCCTGAACCCGGCCTGCAGGCGTCAGCTCTCCACCCCACTTCAACACCAGCAGCAGAGAGGGACCGTCCTTCTTTGAGTCTGAAAAACAAAACATCATACAGAGCAAAGAAAGAAATCTTTTATCTGATATCTATAAACTCCATGTCCTCTTATTTTTGTCTGGTGATAAAGGCAAAAATCCTGCATGAGGGCCGTTTATCATCCCACCAATTCATCCCCTTTCTCTGCACTGAGAACATCTAAGCTGAAATATTCAATGCCATATGTTTGCTGTATGTTCATCTGTTTAAAAATCTGTTTTAAAAATCAGATAAAAGAAGATAAGATGTTAAAGATCTAAAGAAGACAATATTCAGGTGTTGCAGCAGCAGACAAATAGAGCGAGTAAAACAGTAAATATCTAGAGATATATTACATAAAAAGGAGTAAAAATAGGAATTATACAAGCAAACACAATGCAAGAGTGATAAAAATTCTTAATGAGATTGATTTAAATAAAACTGGATATTTTCATATAGGAGTTGTGCCAAGTTCAGGTTCCCCTCTTAAATGCAGCACTTTGCATTCGATTTGCATTCCAGTTAATGTTTTGCTGCTGACATGGATTAATAGTTTTCAGCTGGATTTACAGTTTGAATTCCTCTTTTATCTCCTCTTTTTCAGTTACAGTTCATGTAATGTTCAGTGAAAAAATGATTCAGGATTCCACGTCTTAAACATTAATTTGCAGTAACCCTTTGTTTTGTAATCAGATGTGTGTGTCGTCTGTTCACATGTGATCTCTGCTAACCTCACACACACACACACCACTAAATATACACACCAGCTACTGTAGATTTACTGCATGAAGTGTGTTTGTACCTTCTTCTTCACTTGAGGCTTTCGGTTGTCCGTTACGCAGGTAAGTCAGCTGGACTTTCCTGTTGATACCTGAGAAATGACCATACCTGCAGAGACCAGACACACACACACACACACACACATACAGCAAAATATTTGATATGCTTATAGACAGACAGTAAACACACACACACAGATATACAGAAATAGTTTATCACATCTTTAATAATTTAGTTAAATATTAAAAAGCACACATCTGATTTCTATTCCATTTTCATTCCAACAAAAACTTTAAAAAAAACAGGCAACAACTTTTTCAAACCTGACACACTGATCATACACACAACCGAGTATCAGTATTAGCAGATGTTTTAATGATCATTCAGTCACTCAGCGGGAACCTGAGAACGGTAGCTACAACGGACCTGCAGGTTCGATTTCAGCGTGTAAGCGCTCACATGTGTGGCGAGAACAAAGAGGACGAGTCTGTGAGTGATCGCTTTCACAATGGTGCAAGGTGACAATCAATGGCGATTTTAATGGCGCCGCTATTTTTTAAGTTATGTGCAAACAAATAAAGACCCCCCCGCCCCCGACCGGTGCATGTGCTTTAGTAAGAATTTGGCACCTCCTGCAGATTATGACCACATAGTGTTATTTTAATTGGACCGACAGCTGAGCGGACGCCTTAAAAAGTCACATGATGACGGAGCGTAATGGATCTGTCAGGACGCCAGAGAATCTGAACTGCTGTCATCAAAGCACTCGAGTTAAGTCATTCTTGGTATTTGTTTGCACTTATTAAAGTATAAAATGGAGGTGGATTACTGCATCACGACACAACAACCACATCTTCTCTCATACATGCTCTAAAGCCTGGATTTATACTTCCAGATGGGTTTGTACTCTGACAGCTGTGGACTTCCTCTGTTTATACAACTTTCATGAGTTCGCATTGAGGACACGTTCAACATCTATCCATCAATAAAGATCAGCTCCATCAAAAAGTCCAGAAAAGTTAATGCAAAGCCAAATAATTCACGTTACATGGATGTGTTCACCTTTTGAGGATGTTACTTTACGTCACAGGGATCTGCAGGGATCAATGTGCCCTTACAGATGCAGAGAGAAAACTTTCTGCTCTCTTATTTGTCAAAGACCTATTTTACATTTTCACCTGATTATCTCCAGCCCTTAATTAGAAATGCAAAGTGCAATTCGCAAAGAAAATTGCTTTGATATTTATCAAACTGATGCATTTGCATTTCGTGATGTTTTCGCAGAAGCTGAACAATCATTTAAATCTTATGAAAATCAGACTAAGTGCAATATCCAAACGGCAGAGGCTGCAACTTTCAGTTTACGGTAAAATGTGTCGTAACATCAAACAAATGAAGCATTGTGCTGTTACAGAAATGTCCTGTTCTACAAATCATCTTCTCTAAACACCTCATTACAGTTTTTTAGATTTTTTTATATAACAATTAATGCAAAATTTACTGTCCCCATTACTTATTATGCTTGCAATACCTCTTAAAATAACCACAATATTGTTTTTTGTCTATATGTCACACAGGCCTAATTGTACACTTAATTTTGCAGAGGTGTGTTTGTTGTAATCAATATTAATCAATATTTTTTACATTAACTTTAAGTCATTTTACTTCTTGCTTCTTGTATGTTACTTGTGTTGCTCACAGTGAAAAACACACAGAACTATCCGTTTCCTTTTTTTTTTCTCAGCTTCATGCAGCTTTTCAGCCTATTTAGTTTTATGTCCTGCAGTTTTAGTGCTCTGCTTCATTCTCGTTGCTCTTATCACTGCAGTTTTCAGCAAAAAAGTACTTGATAAACCCTCTAAACGCTGCCTTCTCCGCACTAAACAGCAGGCCGACAAAGTTTGAAACTAGCTGATAAAACATCTTTCACTGATGTGAATTACCCTTCATTTTAATTATAGTTTCAGTGAACTGTTTGCAGCCCTGCATTTCACACATGAACATTTTACTTTTATTTTACTTGTTTACTGTAAAACAGAGCACGACTTCATCTTCTGCTGTTCTGAACCTTGAATTTCATACTAATTTAATCATCTTCTTGTAGAAATTCTGGATTATTCTGTTGTTGAACTCGTTCTATATGGAGAAAAGCACCAGCAGTTCACTAAAATGAGCACAAATGCAGATAAAAGACAGGAGGAAGGAAGACATTAGGAGATTAAGTGAGATACGTGTGGTAAGAAGAACCGCATGCACATGAAGCAGCACAGCACACACACTCAGAAACACAGTGAAAACATCAGAGACATTTGACTGTGTATGTGTCCAGCATTAAAAGGCTAAAAATGAATGGATGTTAATATAAATGATCCAATCAGTGTCCAAAACATTAGGAACACCTTCCACATTGCACGAGCTGTGTCTGAACTTGCTCTCTTTACTCAGTTTAAACCCCTTCATCGTCAAAATCACAGCTTTCGCCTGCGTTAAACCTCGATCAGCGTTGGGAAAAAGGTGTCTCCTAATGTTTCGTACACACAGTCCGAGTAGACTGAAGAAAAGGAGGGTGGTGAAACCTCATCCTTTAAAGTGAGAAGGGAGAGGGTGCGTACTGAGTGTCATTCAAGCTGGATTCCCTTTAGGAGAGAAACAAGGAAGGGTGGGTGGGCAGGAGAGACCGAGGAGGGAAGAGAAGATAAAGCAAAGAGTTAGAGACTGGAGAGGGAGGGAGCAAGTCAAAGAAAACATGTGTCTGTTTGGGAGTATGAGAGGGAAAAAAAATGGCTGAACGCTGCTGACAGATGAGGATGGTTTTGCATCGTGATTGGCAGATGAGAGCGGATGAGTTTTGATGAATGACAGCAACAGGAAACAGAAGGATGGTGACTCATGTTGTTTTGTGTGTGTGTGTGTTTGTGACAGAGTGTGTGTGTTTGATGTGAGGCGTCACACTCACATCTCCAGGACAGTCTTGAGCTGCTCCAGTTTAGATTTCTTCTCCTCGATCTCGCAGTCGTTGTGCTGGCCGAGTTCGACCAGCAGCAGGCGAGCGATGTCCAGCACTTCCTGGAAAAAACACAGAGGCAGCTCTCCTCAGTTTGACTCTTATCTTTTAATTTCACTTGGCGGACTGAACACACACTGAAGCCTCACTCCTGACAAAATATAATAATCCAAGACAGAACCGACAGTGATGGCAGCTTGAAAAATGTCTCATAAGAAGATGAATACAGTGTGTGAGTGGAGTATCAATATTTAGACACCAAAACAATAATGTTTTGTGATGCATAACAGTAATTAGAGCTTATTACATGAAAAAGTAACCATATCCTCCCAAACTATTCATTATTCTTGAAAGGATTCAGCCTTAATCTGGAAAAACAGGAATAAACAAGCAGAGGCAGAGCGTGGGAAACAGTTCAGAGAGATTTAAATCAGTTTCACTCACCTGTAGCTGTTTTGGCTTTTTTAGCTTTAACTTTCCTGATTTGTAGCCTCCGTATTTCTCAAACAACTCGAAGAATCTGTGCAGAACAAAACAGCAAGATAAGACAAACTATTATACAAAATCTTTAGAGTCAAACTAATTTGATATATTGATTCATCTGTAAAAATGTGTGCACAAAGATTTCAGGCGTTTGGCAGTTTGGAAAGTTTTTTACTACCTGAACATTTGTTGCAGGCAGAGATAAGAAACCAGTTTTACTGAAATATAATATTATTACTACCTGCACTTTTCTGTAAAATAAATCACTTAATGCAAACTTTTGAAAACAGGGAGGGAAACAGAGCCAGTGAAGATAAAACTGGTGTTAAAGTCTTGTTTTTTAACGGCATTATTTAGCTTTATGCATCTCAGCCACTGTTGATTGTTGAGCTTAGTGCATTTTTTTCTCCAACATTTGATGACCTGACTGTAAAATCAAACTTTGACTTCATTTTATTACATAAGAGAACAGATTTGACAGATTTGCGGACTAATTCTGACTCCAAGAGACTTACAGAGGATGTCGAACCTCCATTTTCATCTTCTGCTTTGGTGTTCGATCTCCATGACGGATGATGGCGATGACGCATCGCAGCTCCATCCTGAATGAGGCAGAGGGAGCGGACATGACATGATTTAATTCCTACAGAAACTCTGTTATCTCATCATCCAGGCAAAAAGTCCATGAGGATCTTTTTTTAACCCCGAAAACGCTGCTTGTGTCCATTATGTAAAAGGTGACATCATCTCATATGTCATATTGTAGCACAGCAGTCCACCGTGAACACATTTTCAAGGATTTTCCAGGAATCCTGATCACCATTTAGATGATATTCTGTTTTTCAGGACTCACATGGTTCCTGAGGTTGTCGGGACAATCGGGATGTCTTCAGCTTCCATTGGGATGGACCAGGGGATGTGGAACTGGGGGGCTAATTCCCTCATCACCATGTTCCTGATGCGACAGAGAGCAGTAATAACATTGAAGGCATTAAGAGCTCTGGAATCAGGATAAAAAGTTAATATCACAGAGACAAAGTAAAACATGCTGGTCTTCACTGTTTTATTCCCGTATTTTGATTTGATGTTTTGTCTCAGATTTGACCTGAGATCTGATTTATGCAAACAAAAGAAAGCAGGAGCAGTGAAATAATCCAAAGAGCTTGAGCCAAAGTCCAAAGACTTGTTCTTTTACTTCAACACAGACCGGATACAAAGTGCCACCAAGATTCAGCAGTTCAGATAATAAAAACTACAGTAATAAAAAAAAAAAGGCACTTATAAAATATTCATCTTTTTGCACAGTTTTCCTTCCTGTTCTGCACCGTGAAGAAGAAACACCATGTTCGTACTAACATCCATTACTGGAGAGAAGCTGCCTGTCCTGTGACATTTTATCTGCAAAATTTATGGGTGTTTTTTTCGTGAAGCTTCGGTTACTTTGCCTGAAAGGAAAAGGTGATAAATCAGACACAAACTGAGATGTAAAGCTGACAGAAGGATCCTCCAAACTGTCTGGAGCTTCAGATAAATTACAACATGACTGCTTCAGGGAAATTTACAAGAACTTCAAAGACATACAACAAGAAGAAGAGACCTCAGGTTGAATATAAAACAATAAGACTGTTTTTCATTTATTCATCAACAAAAGCTGGAATAAATGACCTTAGTTATGATAAATTAGAGCCTTATTCTGACATTTGGTGTCCATTTTTACTATTAAAGCCCAATTCAACTGAGCAGTTTTCATGCAAACCTTTGTTAATTAACTGAGAATCTGTATATTTGTGGGGTTTTTTTGATATTCAAAACACATTTGAATATCGGTTTTCTTCTCAAATCTGTCAATGCAACAGGAAAGTTACAGGTCAAAGTTAAAGTTGATATCACGTACCCAAGGACTTTGGCACAGTCGTCGTAGTACTTCATGGAGTTTTTGACAAAGCTGAAGCCGTTGACATCGCAGACGAAGGAGTGGCCGTTCGCTCTGAGCAGGTCGAAGCCGCACACCGTTTGCTAAAATCATACAGAGATGTGGACAGAAAAACATTTTAGGAACACAAAAAAACACAAATCAAGCTGTTTTTATTAAACAAAGATGACAAATATGCAGATACAGGCTCATTCGACTTGTTACTTGAGCAGAAATACAATAATGTAACCCCATTACTTTGAAAACCTGTAAAGCTGCATAAAATCAAAGAAAATCTCACATCATCAAAGATTTTAAACTGATCATCTTTGTGTTTTGATCTCTAAATAACAGAAGAAAATTTCAGGGTCGTACCAAGCAGTTTGAAGGTTCAGTCATTAAACCAAATATTTAAGTTTTAAATCAACACTGTATCAGAACTCTTACAGGGTTGTATGAGTTATGAGTGGAGGGACAGACAGTGAAAAGAAAAATTAATCATTTGTGACGTGTTTTCAGATTATCTGCAGCATCTGAACTTTTTCTTTGATACATAAAGTACACAGATGTTTCAACAACTTCTTATCTTTCATCTTTTTATCAGATTTATTATAATATTTTTCTTTACCGTCACATTTCTGCCAGTAATAAACACTTTCTAGCAGCAGCTGAATAAATCCACTGACTCATCCATAAGAAGCTCGGGGCGTTAATTAAGTCGGCATCAGAGATCTTCCCTCCTTGTTTAATGTCTGCTAATTACAGCTCTGAATAAAGTTGGTCCGAACGGTGCGAGAGAATAATTCTCATGGTATCAGACTGCAGAAATAAGGCTTCTGGCAGCATTTTAGTGAGGGGAAACATAGTGTTTAGTTTGGAAATAAAACAATTAAACATGAAGAGTTCGTGATTACTCTGAGGCTCCACAACTGTCTGTGTTTACAATCGGTGGTTCAAAGAGATTTTCTCCCCCCTGCAAAATGCATTTAATGAGCTGCACATAAAAAGGTAACCAGCAGAGGTTTTGACCGCTAAAAAGCTTTGGTAGCAATAAAACAACATCATAGGAAAGACTGCAAACCCATAAATGATGCATTTTATGAACATAAAGGCAAGTTTTCTTTTCAAACTTCAGTCTTTTCTTTGTTTTCTTGCACACTTTGCTGCACTACGTTCCCTTCGTGATGACTGAGTTTACCTTGAAGGCCAGGCAGACCTTACGGGCCACCAGTTTTTCCATGGAGGTCAACATGACCGGATATCGGATCTCCTTCCCCTCACTGTCCCGCTCCACCTTCCCGTCCAGGGCAGGAGATTTCCGGGCCTCCGCATGAGCGTAATCTGGACCAACCGTATAGACCTGAGATGTCCAGAAACACACACAAACACAGTCAGCATCTTAAAGCAGAGGATAATTATTTCACTAATGGGACAAAATGAGCCTTCACAGCACCTTCACGTCGGTACCATCTGTGGGCATGAACTCCTCATATATGTAGGACCCAGTCTTTCGTACGCTGCTTTCAGGGGAGTAAACGCTGCTGCGACTCCCTATCTGCAGCACAGAGGAACAAAGATGGAGTTTAGGAAATGCAAAGACAGGTGGAAATAAAATATAAACAAAGCTAACAGGTTTCAGCCTGCAGCAGCCACACAACCTGTCAGTGTTCAACCTGTTTAAGTTTAATTATGGTTCCTTTTTGTGTTTAAATCAATGATTAAACGATGGAATAACACCACAAGAGACTTTCTTTTTAAAGTGAAAGAGATCATATCAGAATATTATAACTTTAATAAGCTTATCATTGTTAGAGTTGCCGCAGTGTTTTGCAGACAGGTACCTTTCTGAAGAGTCTCTGGCTGCCTCCTCCTGCAGATGTTGGGTAATAAATGTAGACGTTGTGGTCCTCGGCACACACAGGTTTCTCCACGAAAGGTTTGGGGAAAACCTCCCCGTTCACCTCGACATGGTCCTCCCCCTCCACCAGGTTACACTCTGCACGGGGTGAGACTTCAGCTTTACATTCATTTTACAAGGAAAACATTAAAAAAACAAACTGAAATGAAAAAAATCAGTAAAAAAGTGATACTAAAAATGAGAGAAATACACAAATAAGTTTAAATATTGAACAACAGGGCAATGAAATCAATTCACATCCACTTTAAGAAAAATGCCGTTAAATATTTACTTTATTTATCTTGTATTAAACTGATGCATTATTTAACTTCCAAAAGGAGTTTGAGCCAAAAATGCAGCAAAGTTGGATAATTAATAATCAGCAATGTAATAATGTAAACATGAAATATTAATTATCACAGTTAAACATCCACAAGAAGAGGAGACGAAACAGACTGAACATCATAAAGTTTTACTTAAATTCAACATGTTGTTTTGGTGACTTTGTAAAGTTCCTGTTGTCCTTAAGCTGCAATTAATCATTAAGTATCATCCAACACAACTTTTTATGGATTAAATGTTTTTTTTTTGGTCTCTTACCATAAATCAGAGGGTGCAAAACATAAAAATTTTATCAAACGCAACATGAAACCTTTTACTCACCTTCAGGATTGTCGGGGTCTCGGTTTAACACAGCGTATCGAGGTAGGTCGATGCCTTCTTCCTGCAGGATCCGGTAAACTTCCCTCCTGACAGGAAATCAAACATCATTAAATCTCCAAAAAAAGGACAACTATAGTGAATCAATGTGTGTTTGTGTGTGTGTGTGTGTGTGTGTTTTCTCAGGGCTGGGCAGTAAAACAGGAGTAGGGTTACAGTTTAAAGTAAGTGAAAATAACAATCATGTAATTTTTACATCTATCACATATAATAACTCTCATCAGGTGGGAAAAAACTGCAAGTGCAAACATGAACAGAGGCAGCTGCTAAAATTTGGTGAAGAAGAAACAATGAATCTGCATGAAATTGTTGTTTTTTGCATCAGGAAAGAAAAAAATCTTGTTGTGAAAATAAATTTGAAGCAAAAGGAAGTGATGCAAGTTCACTGACGAGGAACTTGAGAATAAACTTGTGAGTCTAAAAGCAGGTTCTCAAAAAAGAAACAGAAAAACTTTAACTGACTGAGAGCTGAGACAGAACCATTGACTTTTTTGCCGTCTACAGTACAACTCGTGGAGTTTTAAGCTGCTGAAAATTCAGTTTACCACTGAACTTCCTTATTCTCATTGTGTGTGAAGCCTTGCTCTTATTGGGAAACAGTTTTTAAACTTAGCTAATTCATTTTTAACCTTCTAATATCTCTAAACCATGCGTGTGTGTGTTCAAACTGTACCTGTCCTGAATGAAATACTGCATGTTGAGGTCGTTGATGAGCAGCGGGTTCCTGAGCTTGGCGTACTCCACAGCTTTGTCCAGAGGGAAACCTGCAAAACGCCACAGGGATTAAAAAAATGCATCAGCCCAAACGACTTCAAGCTCAACTTGCACTTGTGTGAACATGTGTGGTGAAGGTTATTTCAGGTGACTGATTAAGATTATTAATAGATGTGGCTATCATGACTTAAAAACACACATTTTCAAGACCTCTTTTTTTTTTTAAATGATGTGTGAGAGTCTGACTGACCAAAAAAGCCTCATTCTTTAAAAATAGAACGGAAACACGGCCTCATGAAACGAACTCTGACTCAAATGCACACTCGGACAGATCAGTGTCAGGAACTTGTGTATCATGTCACTCCACTTTTGCAAACCACACTCGGTCAGCTGCGTAATAGAACTAATTGCGAGACTTAAATAGATGTTTCCATTCCACAGCTCTCGTCCCATCAGCCGGGACTGATCGCTGCCAGACAACCCGACACAAACCCTGCAGACTCTCTGAACCACCGCCGGCTCTTTGGGTGGTTTTATGTCTCAAGAGAACGGAAAGTATTTTCATTCACTGAGCAGATTCAGATTATTTATTGCCGTTTCATTGTCCCTACTTGAAGCTGCCATCTTCTTTGCCCAGTTTTTCAGATGATTTATTGAACCTCAGCTGGGGTCTGAAGCAAGATCAAGGAGAGCTATTTCAAAGATTTTTCCTTCGGGCTGTTAATAGTTGTTCAAAACATTTAGGTATTTTGTTATTTCTGGTGCAAACGTAGGAAATGAAGGTTGCATGTAAAGAGCTTAGAGCAACTGAGGAGTTTATCTGGAGGCTTTGCAACAAACTCTCTGCGTGAGTAAACCACTAGTTATACCCGTTAAGGTTAGACCAGCAAGTGAAGCTCCAAAACGTCGCTTCATTTCCCTTCTGCTCCTCCTTATGCAACAGGATTTTTTTACCTGCTCGTAAGGTTTACCTTTGGAGTGGAAGGAGATGAGGCAGTCGCAGAGAGGCCATTTCTCCACAGGTTCCTCCAGGATCACCTCCTCCGGGAAGATGACCACGTTGATGTAGTCAAACTTACAGAGACGCTCCAGGATCTGAGTCATGGGCTTGGATTTGGACTTCTTCATCATGGCACATATGCCGACCACAATCTGTCGCTCTGGTGGCTGACGGAGGGAGGAGAGGGTGAGACAGGTACACCTGACCAAAATGTGTCAATGCATCGGCAAGAAAGTAATGAGTTAAAAATACTGATGTGTTGGACATGATGCTTATGCTGTGAGATGTGAAACCTGACTATTAAAGCTGAAACACACCTGCAGTGTCTTGTGGACAGGTGAACAGGTGGAAATGTCCATGCAGGTAAGAGCACACACGACTATCACACACTGTCAGCACTTAAGTTGCAGAAAGCTTCAGTCTAGGTACAATGTTTAGGTTCCTCATTAATACGTTTTCTTTCTTGACCTGCTGAAAGTCCAAAGGTCCATTAATGATAAGAAGAAAGTCTTTGCTGCTTCAGCTCAAACCACTATCTGCTCCATGTAACATCGACTTTGCAGCATGAAAAATAAAAACCGAGACATTCTGAGACAAAAAAAGAGGAATTCACAGCAGCGAGCGGCTAAAAGCACGACCATACACTCCTTTTATAGCTATACAACCAAACAACAGACCAGACGCCATCAAGATATTTATCTCTTGTGCTGTTCTCAGGCCAGCCTTTGTGTATATCCAACTATTTTTTTTTCCACAGTCCAATTCCAAACAAAACTTTCCTCTTTAAAAATGTCCGGGACTGTTTATTTCCTTCTGCCAAAGCATTAACTTCCTGTCCCAAAATAAATCCTCTTTTTTCCAGCTACATCATAAATACTATGCACATACTCTATTTTAAAAGTGAAACTAGTTCGTGATACTTTGTGCCTGACTCTAATAATGTAAAAAACTTTTACACTAACAAAAAACATAGTAACTTTGATTTAAAAATATCTTTTTTACACCTCGTGCACCTGAAAACTGCACACCAGATGTGTTTACACCTGAATAAACACCTGTCACTTACCGACTCATCTTCATCGTCCTCCATTTCCTCTTCACGATACATCGTATTCTTCATGCCCGCTTCCATTCGGCCTGCATCGTGCTCGTCATCTTCACATCCAAGCATAAACCGAGGACCCTCCGTTTGACTCCGCCCACGTCCTTCCCCTGATCCTTCCTCTGATCCCGGTCCGTCGCAGGGCTCGGACATCACAAATCCCTGCGTAACATGGCTGTTTTCTCCTCGAGCAGCAGAGCAGGAAGAAACCAAGTCTACTAGATGACCAACACCTGAAAGCCTGGTGATAAAATGGAGGGTCTGTTGGCGTTTCTGAGCTGGCTGATAACAGATACGTGCGTCCCTGTGTGTGTGCGCAGTGTGTGTTGAGGTAGAAAAGGAGTGGTGGACGCCCTAAGAGGTAGAGCGGATGGGTTGGACTCCACGTGGGTCGAGGTAGATTGTCGAGATCCTGGCTGTAAAACTCGCCGTGTCAGGACCGAAAACTGTGGCTCTGAGCGATAACATGTTCCAGTCTGGCAGTCGAGTCTTCACACAGGAAGCTTCATGGTCAACATCTGCGCAGCGCTGTCACTGTCCTCGCCCTGGAAATAAAAGTCAAAACAAGACACACGGAGAAACTGTTTGAGTTCAGAGTCACACAGTAGCTGCAGTTTTGCAGATGAATAAACACACTGCAGCTGAATAACTGAAGGAGTTGTTTTTTAAGTGTTGCTACATCCACCATTTGTGAAATAAACGTCAGGAATGTTGAAACACAATGGAAAAAAAACTTTATTGATTTCAGGGGAAGCTGGTTTCTTGCAACACAAAGAGTCAAGAAAGGATAGAGATAAGGTTTAAGTCAAGGTTTCTACTCAAAGGAATTTCTGGTTTGTTGACGAGTGAAACGTTTCTGAATGAAGGCAGTTTACATGTTTATTAATCCTTATATTTTGCAGTTAGATTAAGTATTTGCATCAATAGATTCTAAAAATGAAAGGACCAAAGAACCCACGCTGCTTGTAAAGAAGAACCGGAAAAACAGATGACAAAGAAAATTTAATGTCACATTGACAGATGCTGTTAATTATATTCAATCCAAGGTTTATTCACCTTAAAAATACAATTAAAGTGTTTCAAAATCCCATGAAATGTTCAAATTAGAGCCAGACAAAAGACAGAAACTACCATATTTAAAATTACACTTGCTTCACCGTTATATGTTCCGTAGTGTGAATTTTCTGATATGCTTTTTCAATTTTTGTGTACCTTTGAATTTATTATAAACATAAAGGGCATTGAAAAATGATTTTTCTTGACTTATAGTATCAGAAACAGTACCTATATCTTAGTGGTTGTTTGTATTATAGAATAGTAATCAGTCCCTCCAGGAATTCGCGATGTTGCGATCGCAAC
>JAPZDY010000023.1:21773408-21787265 GCA_029783645.1 Ctenochaetus hawaiiensis
TGGCGGTGATTGGACAAAATTGCAAGGTCGCGCAGAATTCACGGAGATTGGTTGAATTTGCATTAATTGTTGTGATCACAACATCACAAATTCCTGGAGGGACTGAATATGGATCTCAAGCACGGGAAGGTAAAAATGGCTCTATAGCGCCACCTAGAAAATTTCAAAACATCAATTTAAATCAGTTATTTTCACCTACATGAGTGAAATTTGGTACACTCAGGTATCATGCAGAGACTTAAATAAAAATCTCTTGCTGCAATGACCTGAACCCAACAGGAAGTCTGACATTTTAACTTATATTTTGAAATTTGAAACTCTAGGATTTATAGCAAAGCTTTAACACACTGTCACATCATCTCCTTTCATGCTCAGGTATCCCATCGTGTCGCCCAGAGATAACTGTGCCGGTAATCTGCTTCACACTCCTGGAGTCAGATCCTACGGTTTGAGACCCGCCGGCGAACATTACGATGTGTTTTGTTACGTGGAGCGTCTGCGAGGTGAGGAAATACACATTTATTAATATTTACATTTGCAGTCACGTATCTGCCTTCTTACCTGTTTGAAAATGCTTGACTCCTCCCTCCAGGTGAGGTCTTCTTCACCAGCGACTACGACAGCTTCTCCTTCGATGAGGCGGTGCAGCACTGCCAGAAGCTCAACACCACCCTGGCCACCACAGGTCAGCTGTACTCCGCCTGGAAACAAGGGTTCGATAAGTGTCGCCCCGGCTGGCTGATGGACCGCAGCGTCCGCTACCCCATCACGACCCCCAGGTCCCACTGCGGAGGCGGCCTGGTTGGCGTCCACATCATCTACGCCTACCCCAACCAGACGGGATTCCCTGACGAGCACTCACGCTACGACGCCTTCTGCTTTAAAGGTAGGAAAGGATAAATTTGTATTTCAGATTTTTGCAGAAAATAAATAAACTCATCCAAATAAGAAAGTGATGAAGAAGAGGAGAAGTGTGTGATATAACGAACAGACACTCTGATGTGTGTGATATATATTCAACCACATGATGAGACACACGGAAACTTGTCAAAATACAAGATATTTTGTAAATATCTTATCGTTTCTATGACTGAAAATCAAAGATATAGCCACTCAAGTTTTATGCTTTCTGGCTTTTAAAGTTTAAAAAATACCAGTTTCTGCTCTTCGGCTGCCACTGTGATGATTCATAGTCATACAGTTGGAGTACAAAACTCTGTCTGATGCCAAACTGGAGACAGTTTCTGAACCAAAGTCTCACCTTAAATCACCTCACTACTCAACTACAACACTCCCAGTGTTTTAATGCATAAAAAGCGGTCATATTTGTACATCTTGACATTAAGTGTCTTTTAGTGTCTGTTTGACTCTTTCACTCTTTGTGCTTCTTCCTGTTGAACTTTTGCCTTGAGCGTCTAATATTTTAACTGATGAGTTAAAACTGTTTTGCTTCAAAGCCCCATGTGGCCCGGTTAGGTTGCACATGCACAACATAAATATTTACCTGCATTTATTTTTATTCAGAATACAATCTGATACCATGCTGCAGTGATTCCCAGCTGGAGGTATTTGTTGTATCCCAGGAGGTTCTTCTGCATCTGCCAGGGAGAACGTGAGAAAACTGTAGAGAAGCTCAACTAATCTGAAAAAGCAAACATGAATTTAGAAAATAAACATACTGACTCAGCTGCAACACCTGATGTCAAGCAGAGACGTCCAAACAGTTATCAATAAGAGATAAATGGGTGAATTGATGATCTCAAAGGAAGGAATTAACAGTTAAAATAGTCGAAACTGATAAACTGCAAAAAAAGACAAAAGTTAATGGATTTATGTTTAAAACAGAAGGCAGGAAATTTAGTCTTTAACTAATCTTTAATCTCATTTTGTCTCTTTTAAGCTGAAACTCCTGAAGTTTACGTTGAAAAACCAGAATCCAGAGAGGATCTGACGGTAGTGATGGTCGATGTTATCAACAAGACAACTGTCACAGTCGATCACGTCGCTCCTCCCACAGGTAAAGACTTTATTCCTTCATCTTTATTTCTCAGATTTTATGATCCAAACTTTTGCCAAAATCATCTGATATCATTATTTCTATGCATCTTTATCGTCTCGTGTGTTTTTTCAGTTAAAACTACTGTGGTCTACAATGAAACTGAAACCAGAGTGCACATCACTGAAGTCGAGGAGGTCATCAACAAGACGACCTTCACAACTCACCAGGTCGCTCCCACAGTTCATGAAGTTGCTCCAACAACTCATGAAGTTGCTCCAACAACTCATGAAGTTGCTCCTACTGGTAAGAAAAATCAAAATAATAGTAACTTTAAGTTTCCTTTACTCCCTCTTGCAAAGATTTATAGACATTTCAAAGTTTTTTTTCTGCAAACATGGTCACAATTATCTTATTTTAGTGAAAACCACTGAGCTTCCACTTTGCTTGTAACAAAGAATCTAATGTTCTCTTGTCTCCTTCTTCACTTTTCCTCCCAGTGAGACCTATTTCACCTCCAGTCTTCGTTGACGTTTCCGGCTCTGGTTCAGCCGATCACTCAGCTAGCGGCGATATCTCGGGGGATCACAGCGCCTTCAGTGCCAGCGGCGAGGCCTCGGGTTCAGGACAGGAAGTCTTCTTCAGGGAACGCACCGACGTCTACTCCGGAGATCATTCAGCCTCTGGAGACCCACAGGAAGCAGAGGGAGGAAGAGACGTCATCTACACATCTGGAGAATCAGGCAGCACATCTGGAGCATGGGAGGAGCCTGACAGACAACACTCGGGCTTCGGCGTATCAGAATCAGGCTTCTACAGCGGAAGTGGGGACGTCAGCGGCAGCGGTGGAGACTCGCACATCATCATGGTGGACGGGAGGATGGTGGAGGTGTCCAGACACCAAGAGCGCACCGAGCAGGAGTTAGGACGAGGAGGCGTTGATGCCACTTCAGGATTCCTGGACTCGAGTGCGTCCGGATCAGGCTCCGGTGGATTTTCTGGCATCACCTTCGTCGACCACAGCGCCGTTGACCAAACCGTCCAGCCGTCAGGTGAGCAGGAAGTGTCCGGTCATCGCCCCTTTGAATCACGGTTCCACACAGGCGTACCGAGCGGTTTCCCATCTGCCGTCTCGGGCAGCGGCTCCGCCTCCGGAGACACTTTCCAGCATCGTGGTGACGTCATCTACCTGACGGACAACGACATGATGGAAGTGACCATGCAGCCGCCGACACGCCACCCTGAGCAGGGCCGCGGGGTCGTGGAGGTCAGCGGGGAAGGAAGCGGGATCCATCACGAACTGAGCGGCACTTGGGATCAGAGCTGGCATTTCTCAGGAAGTGGAGCCCCTCATGAGAAACCAACCACCGAGGAGCTTCCTGTCACCCTCCCGCCCGGATCTCAGATCACTTACACCGAGTACATCGACACTCTCGGCCAATCAGGACTCGAGGAGGAGATTCAGGAAGCCAGAGCGGGAACTGCAGTGTATGAAGTGACTTCAGGTTCGGGCTACACCAGCCCCACCACAGCACCGTCAGTGTCGCTGGAGACTCCTGCTGTCGTGGAGCAGCCGAGAACGGAGGAACGTATGTAGTTTATGTTTTTTAACTCCATCTGTCATGAAAAACAACATGTTCAACATTTTAAAAACTAGTATTTCATGCACCAAGTAGGTTTAGTGATGAAGTTCAACACAAAGTGAAGTCTCTCTCTCTCTGTCAGACTTTGCAGACCCTTGTGATCCGAACCCCTGCAGATCAGGATCCTGCACTGTGCAGGGAGAGCTCGCCGTGTGTCAGTGTCCTGATGGTTTCACTGGTGAAGACTGCTCAACACGTGAGTCACCAAACTACTATAACACAAAACACACTGCTGTTCCTGCAGTTCAGCTGAGAAAAACTAAAGGAAGCTGCTTACCAAAGAAGAAAATCCATCTTTTTCATATCTTCTTCTGTGTGTGTGTTGTAGCTGTGCAGGGCTGTGCTGAAGGCTGGTTGGAGTTCAAAGGCAGCTGTTACCTCCACTTTGCGGAGAGAGACACCTGGTCTGAGGCCGAGCAACGCTGTCAGGAGCTCAACGCTCACCTGGTCAGCATCAACTCCCAGGAGGAGCAGCAGTTTGTCAACTGTGAGTAGCTGCATATGTAAACTGGCTGGCTGGAGGGCAGGCAATGCAGTTTTATTGTGTGAAACCTAACAAATATGCAAGTGTGTTTTTTTCCCAAGATGCCTGTATGAGTGTCTGTTTGCATCTTATATGCACAAACACATAGCAGCAGTCATTATATCAAACACATCTAAAGGTAGAAAAAGAAAAACTGTGTTTGTAATAATTTGTAACAGAATGAGTCACTTTTAAAGGCTTTAAATGCTGCATTATTGGTCAAGTTTTGATTACAGGTCAACTGTGTTTACTGCTTGGAACTAGCTATTGATCATGTCCAAATCGCAGCATCAACGACTTGTAAAGTTGGCCACAGTCGGCAGGAATCTGGATGAGATATCACATTAATCTCTATATAACGAAGCCTGCAGCACAGGGAGACTAAACTTTCAAATTCGAGGAAAAAACAGAGAAAATTGCAAAAAATAAGATTTTAGAAGATATGATGTTTCTCGTGCTTCTTTAAAAGGGAGATTGAAAGAATGTTTTCTTGTTAAAGTCAAAATATATCAGTGCATCCGTGTCTTTACACACTAATCCTGTTTATAAATTTACTGACCTCACATTGATGGTTGGGTGGTTGGGTTGGTTTTTCATGCTAACTGTGGTTAGCACGGAGCTCCTGTGCCTTAAGAAGGGACGATGCATCTTGTTTCTTCTAGAGTGATTTGAGGCATGCAGGCGTAATATGAAAAGACAACCAATGTAAGTTATTTCTAAGCTGAAAATCTGTTTTTCTTTGCATTGCAGCCAACGGTCAGGACTACCAGTGGATTGGACTGAATGACAAAGATGTGCAGAATGAGTTCCGCTGGACAGACGGCAGTCCTCTGGTGAGTTTGGCCGCTAAAACAACCATCTGTATTATCTTTATAAACAAATATTAACTGATCATCTCTCTTGATCATCTTCCTTAGTCCTTTGAGAACTGGAGGCCCAACCAACCTGATAATTACTTCAACTCTGAGGAGGACTGTGTGGTGATGATCTGGCACGAGGGCGGACAGTGGAATGATGTGCCCTGTAACTACCACCTTCCCTTCACCTGCAAGACTGGACCTGGTAGGTTTACTGCTCTGGAATATCTGCCAAGAGGAGAATATGGGAATTCTTTCTATTAGAAAAACAGCTTAAAGTGTTGCATATAAAGTCAGATAAGTCTGTGGTTTTCTAGAGATAATCTCAGTCAGAACAGAGATATCAAAGGGTATTAATGAATACACACTTTATCTTTATGCACTGCAAAACCATGAAACAAAAACAAGAATTTAGAGTGGGCTCATGAGACCAAAATGAAGCAGGAACTCTGACGAAGAAAAGCTCTGAAACTATCAATAATCTCTTAAAGTCTGTTCATTAACAAACTGTTCATATTTGAACTGGTTTGTTTGTTCTTCAGTCATGTGCGGGGCTCCACCTGAGGTTCAACACGGCCGGCCGATGGGCAGCAGGAGGGACCGCTACCCCGTCAACTCCATAGTCCGCTACCAGTGTGACCCGGGCTACACACAGCGCCACCTGCCTGTGATACGCTGTATGCCGGACGGACAGTGGGAGGAGCCACAGGTGGAATGTACAGATGGTGAGCATTTAGAGAAACGCTGATACATGGATTTATGCTCCATGTCAAAGTTAATATTTTGTCTTTAAACAACATAAAAGTGCAGCCGAGTTAACAGCAGAATTTAGCAGCTTCAGCTAAAGACGACTTAAACAAAGCAGGACCAGATATGATGTAAAATAAAAACTATAACTTATAAAATAGACTGTAATTAGGTGTATTTTTAGCACAAATGTAAAACCTCTGTAACAGGAAAACTTCGTTCAACCTTTTTCAAAAGATATGCTAAATTTATAGTTTTGCATTCGACTAAATCGTAGCTGACATGTGCTTCCTCAAAAATTAAATAGTGAGGCTTTTGCATGTGTGGAAATCCCATGCATTCAGGTTCGTCAGCTCCAGCTGCAGCTCAGATGTCTGTGAAGGTTGTTGATAGTGAGGTCAAAAAGTTAGTCTCCGTTAAAGTAACACAGTGAGTCATTTCCCCTGCAAACACTCTGCTCGCTCTGATTCCAACTCATAAATCGATGCACACTGGATTAATAATGCAAACACAGTGATTGCATGGCTGAAATCTCACTTAAAAGTAATGAGACGAGGCCAAAGACAGTGTGTGCATGAGCCACTGTCACTCTAAATCACAAAGCACACATGCAACAAAGACATGCAGCTCATTCCCACTGATTTAAGCCTTTAAGCTAACCGGAAACCACTTGTGCATGTGTTTAATCCACTTCATTCATGAACAAAAGAAGAAGAGGAAAGAGAGGAAGCAGACTAATGTAAAGACACTTCAACCTTTAAACAAATAAACCCTAAATTATAAAGTATGTTAGAGCATCAGAGGGGAGTGTGTAATATTTTAAAACGGAGCTAATATTTGAACATAACACTGACGGGAGCCTGCGGTATTTAAACTGGATCCAGTTGCTTCGGGGTATTTCTTACAAATCTTTTATTTATAAATCTCCTGGCAGCTCGTGTTTACATGATGTCATCAGTATGCGTACCTTTTCTCCCCCCAGCTGGCGCCGACAGCAACAGGCTACACAAAAGATCCCTCAGGAGGAGAAGTAAAGGGGTCAGCAGCCAGCGGGAACAGAGGAAGCTGCTCTGAGCGGGAATGAAAGGACATACAACAGAGAGCCACAAAAGGACCCCTCTTGTAAAGAAGCATGGACACCAATGCAAATGCCCGACCAAAAAAAAAGAGAGAGAGAAAAAAAAAAAGATATCATTCCCTGACGTGTACATACACACACTTACACTAAAGCACATTTAGACAGAAATGGTGTTAACTGACTGACGTTTTGAGTCTTTGAGTGTCACTCTGCGTCTCCTCAGAGCAGTTTTTTTCTGTGTATTTATCTGATTTTTAAAGCTGTGACTCAGTATTTGGAAATGTAATCGCGATGCACAAGATGAAATGTTTCTGCAATCGGTTGCCGGCACTGCACACAAAGTAAAGTAGATCAATAAAAAAATGTTCATGTAGCGATATCAGAGGCTTTAGAGTGACACACAAAGTCCAAAACAGCCCATTTAAAAGTGTTTTTTTTTCGATTGCAGCTGGATTCTATGAAGTAAAACACATTGTTACATAGACTTTTGCTATCATTTTAGGGTATTTTTCTAGGTGTTCCTAGTGATTTTTATTTTCTTTTATTTGGTCTTAGACTTTAAGGACGACAATTGTGCTTCAGACTGGTGAAACAAACCGTTTCTTACATTACAGGCAAAGAAAGTGATTTTCAAACTTTCTGGTTGTGACCCTTTAAAAAAATACAGCAATAAGTGCATTTCTCTCCTCTTAAACACAATGTGGAGAATCATGAAGAGGTTTTGATTCATTTCATTTGACTTTAAGCATCTCAAACCTGAATTAAATCAGGAGGAAAAGACATAATGATACACTGGTGCAGCAGAAATAGTTTTAAAATACCACAAACCATCTTTATTAGAATTTATCGAGTCACAACCTCAAGTTTAAAAACCACTGAGCAACTACACACCAACATCACAGCATCAGACATACTGAAACGATTGTGCTGTTCGATCTGACGATGAAAAACAAACAAGCAAAAAAGAAAAAAAATCCAAGTTCAAGACGTGATTAAAGTCACCGCAACAAGACCTGGATCAAAATAATCAGCACTCATGCACTTTTGGGAGTCTTCAGTCACTTCTGTGCTAATCATTTGAATCCAGTGCACCTTAAAAAAAAATTAATAAAAAACAAAAAAAAAACAAACAAAAAAAAAAACTAGTCCTTATCTGTAGCTGACACACGACAACTGAACTGAACAACAAGTGAGATCTGCAGTATGTGACGCCGGACTGGCCGGCTTCGCCTCCGCCAGGACGGTGCAGAAGTCCACCTCATTGGGTCATCTGCTGCAAAAAGAAAAAAGATGGCGCAGCCAGTTTTTGCAGGTTGGGGTTGACATTTGTGACTTCTCAAGAGCAAACACCGTCGGCTCCGTCATGACGTGAGAATCAGGCGTTTATAAAGCTTCGAGTGCTTGCAGAACAGACGAGTTCGTCACTGTAAATATCCTCTCTACAATTCTCTGAACAGCAGGATCTGTCAATAACTTACAGGAGCAGACAATTTGATTGTTTGATTCATTTATCATCAACCTTTGATTTTTATTTTTAGTTTGATTAACTGGTAAGTTGCAGATACGAGTTACTTCTAAGGAGGCGTGACTGATTTTAACAGCCAGCTGACAGGGTCTAATCGATGGGAAATGTACTTCTTTAAACTTGAGAAATTATACAGTTTTAGGGGAAAAATAAGCTGTGAAAGCAGTAGAAATTTATAAAAAAAAAATATATATGTATGAGGAAGAAGAAGATGGAGAAGTTAGATGTGGAAGACGAGGCCATAAAATGTTGACCATGACCTCTTAAGGTCAAGATTTGCTTTTGTCTCTGAGAGCAGATACTTCTGTCCGAACCATTTCTGACTTCTCGCAGAAATATTCACACACACACTGAAACAACAGCAGCAGTCAAACTGAAACTCTCACACACACTCGAGTAAACAAAGTACAGAGTATGACAGTGGATGAGTGAGAAAACGACGTCACAAAGCGAAACACCGCGACTGCTAAAAGATTTACACAAGAAAATACACAAGTGAGTTGATTTTGATGCTCCTGGTGTGAGTTTTTTTAAAATCTTACACTGCAGGATTGCACAAATTTCAACATGAATCAAACATTTGAGTGATCGTGTGTAGGATTTGTCTTTTGACAAATGAACCAAAATGTGTAATATTGCAAACAGACATTTCTGTTCTGACTTCAGATCCCGAATCCTGATGTAAACATGCAGTATGCTGTACTGTGCTGTGCCAAATAAAACTTGGAATCATCCGTTTCTGTGAAATTATTGTGTTCAAAACTATCAAATGTGCAATATATGATGCGCAACTGCACAGGGGATCTTTAAACTTTCTAACATGCTAAGTTTTTCTGTTTGTTTTGTAGGAGCATCATCTTTCCCTGAAGCTGTTAACTTTCAGGAGAAAACTCCCCGAGCCAGAGGAATAAACCTGGCATTTGTTTTTTCCTTCCTATGGAACCCGACCGTGAATAAACACACACAGTAAATAGCTCCTTCATCGGCCTGTACAGCAGCTACCTTCATCACTGCAGACAGATCTGCTCTGTGTGTGTGTGTGTGTGTACGTGTGTGTGCAGCACGGTTAGTACCCCTCGTATATAAGTACATGTGGTTGCAAAGTGTGTGTGCATCCACGTGGTGTTTTTAGACAGCTACACACTGTACATTGGATTTGCAATAATCGGATGTCTATGTGGCAGGTAAACCCTGTGTGTGTGTGTGTGTGTGTGTCCACTTACCTTTGGCCAGCAGGTGTAAATAGGCAGTGTTTATAAAAACCTGTTGGCCGTATAATCACAGGGACTTCTGTTTCCACCCGGATGCAGGAGGGCGTAGCAAAGTATTCGACCAGTCATCTAAAAGTGCATCTCGCCCAGACAGAGCGTCGCTGTTTGCTTACAGTGGCTGTTTTGTCAGTGACCCATCTCACCTCTCTGCCCCGAAATTCCTGTTTGGACTGTAAATAAAACTGTATTGCACCTCAGGAGCACACCGACCAGCGGTGGTTGAGCAATTAAAGGGCATCAAAAAAGGAGATCTGAACATTTTGTTCGTAATAAATCATGGTTTAACCGACCTGCAGGAATGGCTGTTAGTCACTCTGTCAATCTAAGATTTATTTTAAAGTGTCAAATACACAGTAGATTGCCTTGAAACACAGGTCTAACACAGATTATGGGCCCTAGAATGTTCCAATGATGACTTACATTTCCTTTTCTTCTAGTTCTCTAAAACACACTACATCTCTCATAAGTTTAATAAACGACAGGACGCCTAAAAACTGATGCTAAATTTCTGTTAGCCATATGTGTATTTATCAATGGTTAATGCTAACATATATCATTATATTCCAATGCTAGCTTTGTAACAAGTATGTAAGCTAAATTTTAGCAACTTAGCATGCTCTCTGCTGACATTATATGAGTCAGCATGCTAGCCATAGCATGATGTAAACTGTAAACATGTCAATACGATAACTGTGCGCACGTTAGCATCCAGTAGCTTTTACTTGCTAACTGTAGGAATGCTAATGCTAGCATATAGCTTAAAACAAATGCTGTTTAGAGTGATGAATTAAAAAAATCAAAATATCTGAAACTGTTAAGAGCAAATTTAACATCATTTTGTCCAGCTAATACTTAGAGTCTGTGCCAAACAAAACTGTGTCTTTTCCAATAAATATTTCTGTTGTGCTGCAGATTAGCAGGAGCATTAGCATCCTATACTCTTATTTAGACTTAAACTATCTATAGAAATGAGTGTGTTTGTATTCAATTGGCCCATCACTGGTGTTTTGCAGGTGTCCAACATCTTAAAGTAGGAATGGCCATACATGTAGAAAATTTGAAATGAATGTGTTGCTACTTTAAGGATTGAACACCAAAGGCTAGGGATGATAGCTGTTTGGCTAGTTGAGTATATTTGTAATGCTAGCTAGCTGTTCTCTTAATAAAGGAAGCTAAGGTTTATTTTACGTATAAATCAATTAATATTAAATTTGTCCTTGCAGAAAAATCTGCACAAACGCCTCCACCTGCTCTCATGGTGTTTGCAGATGTGTCTCATTAATGCTAATCCTCTTAACTTTTCCTGCACAGGCCCGAATCTACGAAACTATTTTCAATTATGTCCAACAGTTGTGCAAATTTAGTTGTGCAAAAACCTGCTAAATTGGATTTTTCTTCTTTGTGCATCATATGTGAAAATGTCTTTACAGTAGTGTTTTTGTTTATTTATTTGTAGAAAATAGTACAAATGCATAGACATGTATAATGAAAAACAAAAAAAAGGTACATGTAATGAAACACTTTCTTCTTCCACAATGGATGTAAACAAGGTAGTTTAAATATTACAACAATACAGATACTCATTCATAAATTCTCCTTTCCCCACAGCAGAGTACTACCCTTAACCACCCAGAAAAAAAAAGAAAAAGATGCTTTATACTTTATAGAATGGGATAGACAGATATTTTAGGAGACAAACAGAGATTACAGTAAATTTCACAGTGTTAAAAAGACAGAACAAGTCTGTAGTGGAAGAAACTGAAAAGATTTGACAAGAAAACACTCCCTCAACCCTTAAGGTGCCCTTAAGCAAGGCACTTAACCTAGAAATTTGCAGTTGTACTGTGAAGTTTTGACTGAAGACTGACTGTTTGTTAATGTTTGACTGAGTAGAGAACTGCTGAAAGGGATGATGTAAAAGTTGTGCTGAATAAATATGAATGAAAGTTCTTATATAAGGGTTTTTTGCTGATTAAAACACCTTCTCCGAGTCTGAATTAAATCACCTGTGAATTTGAGTCACTGGTCAATAAAAGTCAAAGTAGTTCAGCTTTATTTTGTAACATCTGCAAAAAACTTTTTTAAAAAATTGCTTAATTTGATCTGTAAGGAAAACTTTGAGCCAAAAATAACTGAATTCAAGAAGATGGGAAGGATTTTCTGCAGTATGCTCTGGCTCAGACATTTTACACTATATGGCCAAAAGTATGTGGACACTTCTGTCTGTTGTTTTAAAAGTGGAGTTTGGGCCCTTGTGGTCTAATTAAGGTTTATTTTAATGTAAAAGCAAAACATCTATGGAGACAATGGAGTGCTTAAAAAATTTATAGCAGTTTAGAGAAGGTTTTTTTTATTTTAACGTGACATTGCCTGTATTTCCGTTTGATGGAAAGAGTTCAACTGTTCTGCACAGACCCGTGACCTAAACTTCATCCAACATGTTAAGGATTAACTGAAACACCAGCTGTGAGCAGGGCCTGATGCCCAACATCTGTATTTGTCCTCAATAATGCCGCTGTGACTGAATGAAAGCAAATCCAGAAGTTAAAAAACGGTATCACTTAAAAAATGTAAAAAGTTGATTTGAAGACAGGAATACTGAGAACATCTGTTGGAGGTGGAAAGCATGTAAACAAAACGGCTTTAAAATAGCTCAGTAATGCACAAACTGGCTAGCTGCTAATTTGCTTCCAGGCTAAAGCTAATGCTAACCTCTCCTTTGCTTTGAACCGGTCTGCTGTTAAAAGTGGTTTGTTTTTAAACTTGTGTTGAGCCAAATTTCTTCTACCGATAACAGTAGACGCCAAATTTCAGGTGCTGAGGGGGGAAACCGAAACTACGCACCCCTGGTTCTGGTGGGCCGCAGTTAGCTCGGGCCTTTGTGATTGGATAACGGACGCTCCCATCAGCCAACCAGCCGGCGTCGCAGCGGTCCAATCCCATCAGCCTCCAGGCGGCGAACAGCTGGCCCACTTTGGCCATTTGACTTCCATCACTTTTACAAGCCTGGACCGCCTCTGTGAAGTTGAGCTTGGTCGGGTTTTTTAAGAAATACACAGTTCCTGCAAAAGGGGAGAGAATTTTAAGTGATTAGATCGTCGAATGTTTTAAAAACATTCACACACACACACTCATACTGACCCTTAACAGAGGCAGAGAAGCAGAAAGCATCGTAGCTGTTGAGGAGGCGATGTCGTTGCCCGTAGCTGCGCAAACCAGGAGCCAAGTCCAGGCCGCCACATCCTTCACGAGGGACAGTGATTGGATACTGCACGGTGCCATCAGCCAACCAGCCCGCGTTACACCAGTCGAGACCCTCCTCCCACGCCGTGAAGAGCTGCTCGAACGTTGCAAGAGTGGCATCCTGATCCTGGCACACTTGTTGGGCCCCGAAGAAGTTAAAATGGTAGCGTCCCTTCTGAGAGTGGTAGGGAAAAACCACCCCTACACAGGAAAAACAAGCGTATAATCTATGTTTTTATGGTCATAAACAACATATATAATCCATTATTTAAAAGTCTAATCCAGACTGAGATGAATTTCATGTTGCATCTCGTTTCTGACTGTAAAAAATGGGCTGTTTCGAAGAAAAAAATCCCACATTAGTCAAATTAATGAAGCTAACAGCTGGCTGCACTGCTGTGCATGATGAAAGAATTTAAAAACTCTTGCAGTTTTGGCCAAAGACCAGTCGTTCATATCACAGCAGGTGTTTCATTAAACTGTTTTGATGCCACTAATTAAAACGTGTCCAGGAGAGTGCCATGTTTTTACAGTTTCCTGCCCAATCTAATTTAAAGAGTATTTATAAAATTGTTTATTTCGCAGCTTTTTCGAGGCTGTATTATCAAAGTTTACAGACGCATCTCCACACCTTCAGAGGCCCTAAATGCCACATAATCATTCTAATCATAATTATCATGTACGTAAGGTGATGTGCATTACTAAAGGAGAACTGAAGGGATTAAGTCTTTAAGGAAAGCCCTGCACTATTCAGCTGTAAAAAGGTTTTATGCCAAAATTTACACAGTTTGTATTCCTAAAATATTAATGCATAACCAAATATTCTTTATACAAACAGCCAGTCAGTAAGAGCCCACCATGAATGCATCATATAAACTTTATACTCGGCACCAAGATGGCACCAATCCAAGCTGATGGGCCTTACAAGTTTTATTTGCTCTAGATTGCTTCCTTGCTGTTTGACAAACTGCACA
>JAPZDY010000023.1:21794389-21812472 GCA_029783645.1 Ctenochaetus hawaiiensis
CTGCACAACTAGCATCACTGGAGGGATGTCGATCCATTTCTTTGGTGCAGACTGACATTTTTCAATCAATGTGAAATGCCAAGACAGTTATTGATTGTTTCCAGGGTGATAAAACTGACTAATTTGGTTGATAACTTGACATTTGGAGGTTAATTGTCTTTTAATGGTTTTTCTTTTTTTTTTTAAATTTCTAGTACATTTTTTCTATGATGCCACAAATTTTGGCGCAAACATTCATGGTGCAGAGAGGATGAATCCATGCGACTTTGACAAATAGCGCCACCACCTGGTAAAATAACTCCTTTTTACTGTTGAAAAGATTGTTATAAAGTGTTGTGCAATCTTACCACTATGTAAACTGAACCATTTAAGTGATCTCCTCACTTTATCTTGCCAAAAATGAAACTTTGTCCAAAACTTTTGTTTGTAATCAAACATCTGCAAAACTAATGGCATGTAATTTAGCCTCAGCTGTAGACCTTTTTTGTGATTAATGCTAACTAGCCAATGGACATGCTAAAATGCTAAGGTTTTAAACAATAAACCTGCAAAACAACAGTACTTGAGCATCCGAACTGATCAGTGCATGCAGACACACATGCTGCGAGCATGTTAGCGTGATGATAAGTTATGATTCAAAGTTTTTCTCCATAATGTCTTCAAGTGTTTGGCTGCTTAAAACTATTTGAAAACCGCCCGCAACATAAAAATGCAACCAAAACCGATCCTTTTTAAGTGGATTTCACTGAAGCAGTTCATTTGCTTTATTCCCAAGTTAAATTAAAATTCATACAGTTTCATAAAAGGCATTAAGATCAATTTATCAACAGCCTGTTAAACCCTGAGATCTCCCCTCGGTGTGTGTTCTGCAGCCCCCCGCTCTCAGCCCGAGTGACAGCCGTTTCCTCTCCCTGTGTGTCTAAGCCATTATCTCCCAGCGTGTTTGAAGAGAGCAGACCGGTGCTCTTCCCAAAACCCCAGATGAAAGGTTTTAGCCTGGGGCCCCAAATACCAACAGCTCCTGTGAACTGCTGTGTGACTGCGGCGTCGAAAGGGGTGTAATTTCTGCAAGACAGCAACATTCAGGCCCAGAAAAGAGAGTCAAGCAGAGCCTGAACCTGGAGCCCAAAGAGACGACATGAAAGAGTGTGTGTGTGTGTGTTTATGTTAGTGGAGTTTGACTGCAGAACTGAGCGGTCGATCGTGTCAAGGGGAGCACGCTGTCATTAACAGAGACTCGTCATAAAAGATGGTTAGTCACAAAAGATGTGTGTGTGTGAGAGAGAGAGTGTGTGATTTCAGTGTGACTGAAATGATTAGAGAGGACAGACTCAATAAAAGACCAACAGGAGAGCGAACTGCAAAGGCTCAGGGTGACAGTTCCCGGCTTGATTAAAAGATAGACGGTTAAATTAACTGTTGAGACACAAAAATCACTACAATTTCACATCTTTTTTGTTCCTGATGGATGCAAGTTTAGCGCCGACTAAACACACCAAACAATGAAAGGCTTTAGTTAAGGTCATCACCATGTAAAAGCCACTCATCACCCGCCAAATCAACAGTTTCGAACATGAATTTTAGCAGAAAATAACACAGGATTTCCTCTCCTTTAGATGACGTCCCCCGAGATGTCGTCTGTGTTGGTACCTGATCCGAAATAGCGGTTGTTTTCCAGGAGTGGATCCTTCCTGCCCAAAACCTTCGGTGCCTCCAGTTTCCTGCTTCGTTTGGCTGGACACCCTTGGCACAGAGCTGATGGACGTGCAGTCAGTCAGATTAAATTCCTCTTGTTTTCCAACACGACTCCGGGATACTGGGATACACTATGCAATTTACAAAGAAAAATGTCGGTATTCACATGAACTGTTTTGTTTTTAATGACCTTGGTAATGTCTTGGTTTTTTATACCAAACTTTGGGAATAAAGCTCTCTGGTAAATTCTTGGAAAAGAGAATCAGAAGCTCAAATATTCTATCGAAATAAAGGCTTTAAAACATACAAAGTTACGTGTTTTGGGCATTTTTACATTTTAAAAGGTATAATTTCCTTTAAAAACTCACAGTTTTTACTGTCCTGATACTGGAACAATATGTTTTTTTAATGCATTTAGAGGTGTATGTGTTTCTTATCCGATGTAGCAAAAAAAGCTGCACTTAATCTAATAAAAAATAATCATCTGATTAGGACTTATACAAGTAATTTTAATCATCAAAAGTAGTTGTTTAATTACCTGAAAACTAACCAACAAGTCTATGCAGTGTCTATCTAAATTTTTGTGGGAAAAGCACATTTTTTAGATCGCAACACATCAATTAATTTCACCAAAATATATCACAAAATATGGCTCGGACTCTCCACAATAACAAGATAGACCTTGTATTTTGTATAGACCTTGTATTGATTTCCTCATTTTTACTAGTCAAACTGCTGTTTCTGTACTTAAGAACAAATGTTCAAGCTCTCATTTTAAGAGGCAACTGAGAAAGTTCTGTTCCCTAATTATGACAAAACAATAACCGACACATGATGCGAATCCAACCATCAAAAATCTAGTAAGTGTAATATAAAGGAGCAAGATAAAGAATTAAAACATCATCCCTAAACTGAGTGTTGGACTCATCTGAAAGTGCAAAGGAAAACAGAGGGAATCCAGGATGAAGATGTGAAGGGGACACAGAGGAGAAAGCTGTCATTAGGTCCTCAACATATTTCACCTCCAGCAGCTCCAGAGGCAAAACAGCTGGTTTGTTGGGGAGGGCCGCTGGTAACTAGTCGAGACCATCTGACAACTGTCGTCTTACATGATAATTAGCTGTTATTTACTAATTGAGCACAAAAAAAGGTGATGTAATCTACAACAAAACAGCCTTTTTCTTCGGTTACTGCTGTGCTAAAACTGCACAAACATTAATTAATCGGCTCAACAGAGAGATTTCTGTAGAAGTTCACCTTCACAGTGTATTTTTCCTTTTAACTATGTTGTGAAAACCTTACAAAGAGGTTTTTACCACTTTAGTGCGACCTTCACAGACTGTAATGGACCCCCCTCCGGGTGAAGATACCTTTGGAGGACTGTATAGTAGTATAAAGAGAGATTAATCCCCCGGGGTGTTTAAATGCTAAACAGGCCAAACGACCCTCAGTGCTCTTCGGCTTTTGATCTTCCACCTTTTTAAATGGAAAACAGCTCCAATTAATTCAGCAATAGGATTAATAAAACAACCTAAATATTCCACCCGGTGATATAAACAGGAGTATAGATTATTGCTGGGCTGCTGAAGCCATTTAGGAGTCAATTAAAAAAAAAGGTCTGTTTCTTAGTTCTTTATTTATTTCTTCATTTTAAGATACAAAGGCCAAACATAAAAGGAATCCTCTTAGAAACACAACACTGGAATTTAAAAAATAAAAAAAATCAAATCCAGTTTAAATTCTATGAGGTCAACAGTCAGTACAGCAAGAAATTAACTCAAAATACCATAAAAACACATCAATTTCAAATTTTTTTTTCGAATCAATCATAGAAAACCTGAACGGCGGGAGAACAAGACATCAACAACCCTACTCTGAACGTTGATGAACACCTAAAAAAAAAAAAAAATAATGAAGCTATCACCAAAAAAAATTAATAATTGGTTGAACTTAAATTGAGTAACACTATAAAAAAAATGCATGCAGACGTGGATAACAGGGGTGACCGCTCGTGGAATTGTCTGCCACTATAATAAATATTGTACAGTGTTTGACACCAACATCCGTACTCGACCTCTCAGTGGCACTGCTGTCCCCTCATGAATTTTTTAAGGATCTTGAATTGATATTCATTGTTATCAAAACTAACACAGTATAATATTGCACAAGCCCATAATTCATAATTCATGGGGTGGAAAGGTTTTGAATACTGTGGTGGGGGGCGGCGGGAGCAGATGATATGGTGGGTTGTGTCACATGTCCGGTGGAACCGTAAAAATCAGTTTTAATTTGGTTTCTCTCTTAAAGTCTTATCAGCGGGGCCTCAGCTTTCAACTGGAGGCAAAAAAAATTGTTGGACCCTAAAATAGATGATCTGCAGCAAACATTTACATCTACTCATACGGACAGGCCTCAGTACAAAAGAACCGTATATATTCATGTCACGTATTAACACTAAACAACGGACTTTCAAAGCTCAGTTTAACCCAACAAAGAAACTGAACTGAGTCTATTTTCTGTTAGTTTTTCTTTAATCCTACATGTATTAATGAATATGTTTACGTTTTGTTCTTCAATGCACAATACTGTTTTTTTTAATTGTTTTTTTGTATTTTTGAATATTTCAAAAGTCAAAACACAAACATAAAAAGTGCCATAAAAAAAAGGTAAACCGTGTGAAACCAAGCTAGGTGGGCAGCCGAGAGATTTGAGTGAACTTTGAGCATTTCAGTAGCATTTTCCGTACAGCAGATCTGCTTTGACCTGAGACCGTAACATCTGTCATAAAGTTTAAACCTGCAGCTTTTTACTCTAACATTCATCTTCCTGTTCATTAGTGATGAAACTACTGGATTGTCTTTGATTTAATGCTGTCATTCGCCTGATTTCAAAACTCCTGTAAGCATAAAAAGATGGACTTTATATGAAAGTGTCTGGATCTGAAGTGTGTTTGAGAATCACAGATGGTGAGAAAAATCCCACACATGCTTCTTTCCAATATTATTCCACTTCAAACTTCCTGTTAAAGACAAGACTAATTAACTATAAACTGACCGTGGATGTGATCCTGTCATGAACTTTGATCCACATCTGCTGTAGCAGCCAATAACGTACGAATACCGCAACAACTGTCAGATGATACAACATAGTGAAATCATGTTTTGAATGAACACTGTATGAGTCTTTGTGTTTTTTTTTGGTTTTTTGGCTGAACATGTTGCATCGGTTCATGACGGCAGCATGAGTAAATCACAGTGAGAGCATTAAAGCGTCTGTTCTCTTTTACTCAGCAATGATCTCAAACTCTTTAAGTCCTTTGTTTATTACATCCCGTCTGTCAGTGAGGGCGTCTCCACTGGCTTTGAAATCACATCTGTTTCGCTGCTAAACTATGACGGTTTATCGAGTGATAATGTCTCTCGATGCAGAGATTTCATGTATGTAATTAAACGTTTGTGCTGTGTGTGTCTGCGTCAGTGCACCATATAGAATATTTTTAATAAACCCACAGAAACAAAAATCTGAGGGAGCTTTGGCACAAGAGTTATAATGACACACTGTTTAAGTTTGAAGCCTGTAAATGAGGATTTGGCTTCACAGAAATAGAAGTTAAAGTTTGAAACCGCTTTCATGGACATGTTCAGTAAAAAATGAGGATTTTTTTGTGTCGATAGTTGCTCGCTCTTCTGTTACTGGCTGCTACATATATATACATGTTACTAGAGTGAATATTGGGTTTCCATTTTGAATGTTAATCCTCTAAGGCAGTTCAAACAAATGTACTGTAGGAAACAGGAACTGAGGATGTTATTGTCCAACCCACTGCAGAGAAATACTAGGAATACTGAAGAACACACAAAAGGGGCACCTTGAGATTTTGAGTCTCTTATTTTTTGCTCAACAAAGACAAAAATATGGCAAAGTTGCTTGTAAATTGGTTTGAAAACCTCCTAGTTTTTCTAACTTTAGAGCAACAAACGCGTGTCGACCAAATTAACAGAAAAGTTACTCTCTGTTAATTACTTACATGCAAAATTACTTTTTGGTTATGAAAAATGCTCAAACGTAAGTGTCAATATATCCTCTGAAGATAATATATATTCTGTGTGTCGTGAGTGGAGGTGAAGTGTTTGGATATAGGATGTGTGCAAGCTGTTACGTGGAGCTTATGTACATCACCAGCCACGGGTCTTGGAGGTCAATGTTCCAGGTAGAACTGATCTAGGATCAGAGTGTAAGCAGCACCAAGTGATACAGCACCGGTCCTGTTACCCCTGACCTCTGACGCAGGGAGAGGAAAAGTTACTGCCTCTGATTTACTGCAGGATGAAAATCTGACCCAAAACTCGGCTCACTAACAAAGAAGATTTACAGGAGTTTCTTACAATGATCACAGATTTAGTTTTGGTGGAAAATACAAGTAATCAATTCAGGAATCGAACAAAGTGGGGCTTTACTCTGTGAGCTTTACTCAATCAGGGCCCTGGTAACAGTGGTTAAGGGTAACATCTCCCATCTCCAGTCAGCCATGGGTGAGGAGGTGGTGTGCTACTCTGGTGTTTGCTGCCCCCTAGGGCTAAGAGCAAGGCAGTGCAGGTGTGGCTCCAGAAGGGCAAGGAGGGAAGAGGAGGAGGGAAGGGAGGAGGAGGTAGAGAAAGGAGGAGGGCGGGGGTGCATCCAGGTCAGCGCTACTCGTCACAGCCAAGAAGCTCCATTCGCAGGGTGATGCGCTCGTGCCACTCCCACGGCAGGATGCGGATGTATCGGCCGAAGATCGGAGGCTCAAAGATGTTCTTTTTGTGGACGTTGTTGTCACTGTTTCCTGGGAAGATCTGGAGAGAAAATATCAGACCATAAAAAACACAGATCATAAATGCTGTTGGTCTTAATTCACACAATTTAAGAATCCTCTATGATCCTTGTTATTTCTTAGAATTACTGCACTTGTAGTAAAAACATGGCTGAAAGTTCGCTAATGCTTTGTGAGGCAACAAACTGTGTATATTGCTGAGGATTATTTTCACAAACTAAAAAAATCAGAGGATAAAAATAGCCTAAGTGAATAAAAACACTCTTTGGCACAGTGAAAAATGGATATAAACCAGAAAAGGCCACAGATGTACTAAGAAAAAGCAATGAAAAGCAGTAAATCAACAAGTTAACTGAGCGCAGACACCAGAAAAACATCATGTAAAAGAAATAAACCTTAACAACTGGTACAACCTTAAAAGACAAACGGAAATCATAAAGTGAACTTTTGATGATAAATGTTTCATCAATTAAGTCAGAGAAAACTGTCAGTGTTGTACATCACTGACTTAATGACTTCATTTGGCTTTACTCTGGCTACATCTGGCAGGCGGACAGATTTTTGGATGCTTTATGAATGAGTGCATACAGAAAAGGATCACACCCAGTGTCGACATAATTGGTTCCAGGAGGATGGAGGAGTACGTCGGATACAGGCTTAGCTGTTTTTCTTTTTTTATGATTACCTCAAAGACCACCCAAATAAACAACCTTCTGCAAAAATCTGTATTTACTTTTTCACAAAATTAACCCAAGATGCTCTGTGTTCTGTAGAAATGACATACTGTACATAATTAAGTACATATTTTTTATCCAAATGATTATTTTACTGTTAGATGTACGCTGTTTTATTTTTGTCAGAATGCATTTTTCATAAACTTAGAAATCCATTTCTCTATTTGAAAATTTGTATTCTGTTTGAAGACTTTATGTCAGGGTTTTGATTATTTATTTCCACAAGGATTAATACAGTTTTTCATTTATGTTACTCAATATTTTTGAGTACATTTCCTGCCACAGCTGGACTGACCTTATCTGTCCTTGTGGTCTTGTCCTTCACAATGGTCCAGGACTGCCCGTCGTCACTGTGAGCCACTTTGAAGGCTGTAACGAACTGGATGGTGCCAAAGTCTTTGGCCCCCTGTGTGATGATGCCTGTAATCTTCCTAGGAGACAGCAGGTCCACCTGAAGACACAGAAACAGCTCTACTTTTTCAAAAGAACAGGGCAAAATAAAAAGAACAAAAATGTGCAGCTCTGTCACTTTTTCCCCTCCTACCTGCAGCCACTCAGATCTGTTGTTGGTGGCGGCTGTCCAGGCGTTGGTCTTGCCCTGTTTGTCCAGACGAGCGTAGAATGGATGCCAGGTGAAAGCCTCAATGCCCCAGGTGCGGAAGGTGCTGGAGGCGGTGATCTGGCGGTTAGACACCAACCGGGACTTCATGCCCATCGGCTCTGAACAACCTGAAGTGTTTGAATACACTGTGAAGGTGAGACCAGGCAGAGAGACGGAGAAGGAGACAGAAAAACAGAGGAGTGGAAAGAGAGAGAAAGTATGATAGACAGGGACAAACAGAAAGCAGCCTGGGCCAGCCAGTGATGTGAAGCAGCAAACAGACACCCAGAGGTGATGACGTTACAGACAAGAGCAGCTGATGGACGGAGATATGGCACACAGGTGAACATGAAACCATAAACGAGCAGCTTGAGGCTCAAATAAGCTCATGGGATGGAATTGAACAATGCACTTAAATATTTATTTCTACCATCTGTGATTAAAAATATTACACCCACATTGTGAAGTTATACAGTGATCATCTGCTAGTATTCTCATTCACCGTGTATTATTTCACATACTCAGCATGGGCAGAATGCAACAGAAACAAACTTCAATCTGTGAAGGCTGCAGCAGACTTTTTAATAAGTGTGAACTATTTTTGGTGTTTGGGCATGCGGTTCAGATGAAGAGCAAGTCAAAGATGCATGAATTATTTTCATAATTTCAGCTGTGCAGTTTAGATTACTAATGTTCAGAACACAAATCTGTACAAAATCGTGTTATGAATATTTTGCATTAAAGCAAATGTACTTTTACGAGCGCAAAAAAGATTAAAAGGTGCTGAGACTCTGCAAGTTGGATGAGATCTCATGCCAGACTGACGGGTGACTGAATCGAAAACATGCCACAAATATAGCAATTCTGGAAACATGCACAGACAAGGAAGCATGACTGATAGAAGGAGAACAGACACTGATCCAATAAATGACAAGACCATCAAGAGATACAAATATTTAACAGCATAGTGAAGCCAAAGATCAACATCGGCTTTACATATAAGAAACAGCGAGAGGAACAGCAATGTGTTGCATTATGACTTCAAAGAACCAAGTTTTACATTTGAATGTTTGAGTGATGATTTTTGATGACAGATATGGCCACTGTGTTCATCTTTGACTCATCAGGATCCAGTTTGATGCTCATTTGCTGGTATTACCACAGAAAAATATGGTTCTGATAAATACACATCTGTGTTTGAAGTTGCTAAGTGTTGAGACCCCGTGAGTAACATCAGGCTCTGAGTGCAGAGGACTGAAAACCGCTAGCGAGGAAAAACAGGACTTAAATATCAGTTTAAAAAAGAGTGGTGGAGTTTGTTTCAGTCACTATCATCAGCATACTGAACTCCAACAATGTATGGATATTGAAGCAGCATGTGTGTGTGTGTGTGTTATGTGCTCTCTGTGTGAGTTTACCGTTGAGCTCGCAGCCAACCAGCTCCATGCGCAGCGTGCAGGCCTTGCGACACACCACAGGGATAATGCGAATGTACTGGGCGATGATTGGAGGGTCAAACAGGTTGGTTTTGGTGCCATCGTTGTCCACATTTCCAACAAATACCTACAATGAAAGAGGAAATTAGGGAACTCCATCAAGTGTACTGCTCATTTATTAAGTGATCTGATAACTGATAGTGATTATTAATCTTTAGTGGCAGTTTGAGTGTAGACTTATGTTTTCCCATAACACAGCGATTAAACAATTTTTTAACATTTAATTTCTATTACCGTACTTTTCAGACTATAAGCCGCACCCACTAAATTTAACAACTAGAACCGCTAAAGCTGTCTTCTTCAGTGTGGGAATTTAACAGCCTCAGAATTACTTCGTCACACACTTTCTCGTTTATTTTCGTTCATAAATTAGCCGCGTCATAGTTTAAGCCGCAGGGTTCGAAGCATGTGAAAAAAGTAGCGGCTTATAGTCTGGAAATTACGGTAATTAGTTTATTTATTTCTCCTTACACGGTCCGTCCTCTCGCCTTCTGTTCTGTACATGGTGTACGTCCTGCCATCCAGGCTGGAGGCCACTTTGAAGGCCTTGATGAACTCGGCTGTTCCCATGCGACTGGCACCCTGCGTCACGATACCAGTGAAGCGCATCTTCCTCTGCATGTTGATCTGAAATTGTGCAAGGAGTAAGTAAATTAAGTTACTTTTTTTAGAAAAACCTCTACATGAAAGTTGAATTAAAACATCCATAAATATTACTTGTATGGTAGATCTGGAAAAAATAAGTTTCTAGACCTTTAAACACTAATCAATCTATGCACAAGTACAGCATCTGTGTGCAGGTCTCACCTCTATCCACGGGTTCTTGTCATGTGCAGCAGAGCTCCAGGCATTAACCAGCCCCTTGTTGTTAAGGCGGGCGAGCTCATGTCCCCAGCGCTGCAGGCCCAGCATGCTGTAACGCACTGATGAGGCTGAGATCTGGGACTCTGCGATGCCCCCTCCCTCCAGGCCAAGAAGAGAAATACAGCCTGCAGGAAAGAGATGGGGGGGGGCAGATTCTAATGCCAGTGTAACCTCTTGAAATCTGATTTAAGGTTTCACATTTCTTCAGAGAAAGAATGTAGCTTCACCACCTTTGTTATTTTGACAATAACTTGAAATTTTACTACCGTATGTAAACATTTTTACACTTTACCTTCAAAGAAAAATGTCAAGTGCACGATAAAAGGATAGAGGAAGGTCTGAATCTTCACAACCTCAAAGTTGCATTCAAGGTCTCATACACTTTCAGTTAAAACTCTTGCTTGCACTTTACCTTCACTAAGTTGTGCAAACTATAAAGTCATTAAGGATGCAGAGCTTTGGATCAGCTTATTGAATAAAGTATTGATCCCTTTTTCTAGCACACTGTCTTTATGCTCCCTATTAATCATCCTAAAATGCAGCAGCTTGGCTGCTTTCCCAAACCCATTAAAATAAATGTCTTCTTTAACTGTACCTCTCTCATTTAATTTATTTCAAAGCACACCACTAGATAAGGATTCATTGTGCCTGGATGCAGGGCCAAATGTGTGTGGTTTGCTTATTTAAATAAATGTGAACTTGGTGTATTAGTGAAACAGGCTTTTTTCAGAATAAAGTAAGCGGGAAACGAGTATGACTGTAATTGTTTATATAATGTCAGGACATTAAGTGTTGACTGGTCACACTTACGCAGTTGGCAGTGTTTGCCCACATAAGGGGACGGGCAGTGGCATTTGAAATCTCCATCCAGATCCCTGCAGGTGCCTCCGTTCTCGCAGGGCTGGCCGGCACAGTCGTTCACATCTACAGAGAAGATAAATCACAAACAGATTAATCAAACACAAACAGCTTAATGGTCAACTGTTATCAGTCAATCTGAAAGCAGATCACGGTTAGTTGGAAGTGTGAGTGAAGATCATAACATGCGTAAGAGACAGGGTTCGATATTTCTTCAACTGCTTCACACTGAGGTTAGTTGAAGCCATGCCAACAAGACTGAAGGTGTAGCAGAGAGAAGGCTAAAGAGAGGAGCCTCTGCATTGTCATTAGGCAATTAATGCAGCCTTGATCAAGATTTCTGGTATAAAAGATCCAGTTACACCAGGAGATTATGTGGACGATATGTGAAGTATGTCTTGGAGAGGTGCCAGGACTGAAGATGTTCAGCTGACTGATCATGAGATGAGCTTTACAAAGAATCCCAAACTCCATTAAACACACTTTCAGAGAACACTAAAGCATTATTAAGGGTCATTTCAGTGCAATGTGTGTTAAATCTTGTTATTCCGTGTACTGCCTCTTGATGGCGCCCTCACCAACACTAATATCCAGCTCAGACTCTGTGTTAAATGAGTCACAGAGAGGAAAACGAATCAGCAGAGTACCGGGAATGAACTCAAACTCCTTTTCATTTGTCACATACAAGAGCTGTCAGTGTGACTAAACAAGCTTTGAACACGCTCTAGATTGACCATGTACGCAAGGAACAAGACGTAAATTTAGCTGGTTGTATAGAGGGCTGCAAACCAAAAGGGGGATTTCAGCGAGCTTGTTCGGCTTTAATCCTCCGTGGTTGTTATTATGGAAGAAAATGCACGCAAACAACCCAGACACAAATGTTAAGTTTCTGTCCAACAAACACACACACACGGCATCATCTCTCCACCCACATGCTCTCTCCATAAATAGCTCCATGTCCAAATATTCATTTTCACACAGTCACAGGAGGAGTATAGTTTTTTGAAGCAATTCCACCAACTCTGGATAGCGAGGTCCACAGTCGTGACACTTCTGATTCAGGGAGCTTTTACTAAAATCACATAAAACAGACCGTTCGCTTTTCATTTTTAACATCAAACACGATACAACAAGTCAACAGGCAGAAGCTGCCTTTGTCTGTATCCAGACATGGCGATACATTTATATTATCAGCACAGTTTTGGTTTTAAAACTTGGTTTTAATGATTGATAAATGGCATTTTTAAAGGCTATAGGCATCTTTAAGTCTTTTAAGTATTCTTTGGGCTGTAGCTAAGAATTAAATAAAAACTATTACGAACCATAACAATGGCAGAACGCGTTACACCCATTAGGCAAGGTCAGCTTTGGGTTAAAGCTTGTGGCAAAAATAAAAATAAAGTCAGTTAGCATTCTAAACTAGAAATGACAAAGGGTTAAAGGTTACTCTAGCACACAAGATTTTTTAAGCTTCAGTTAAAAATAAACAGCTGATTCATAAGATGGATGAAATTATTTATCCCCTTTTATTGCTGCAATGGAAACAAATGTAACAGCTATAGTATATAGTACCTCTGTAGGCTTCTTAACGGATTCCTAACTTCAGGTTTTAAGAGGCTGACCAGACGAAGTGTTTACATGCTCCATGATGTCAGTGACCAACACCCAACCACGTGCTCCTCGCCTTGTGGCATACAGACCAAGATCTCTCTTACCTGGAAGAGAACACACACCCTACAACCAGAGACCTGTGTCAGTAATCGATGTCAGACTGATAGAAACTGTGGGTCTGGCGTGCGTCGGCTAGTTGTTCTATCTCCAGTAAGAGGATTGGACTCCAGGAGGACCAGACGGCCTGGTCTGCACCAGGGTCTAATCCATTTATGTGACAACCAGAGGGGGGAAAGCTGAGGGAGGGGCCTGAGGAGAACATAGCATCCCTGAGACACATAGAGGAACTGGTGGATGCACTATATCTACAAAGACTTGTACGTTTGCTCCTTCCTTGGGCTACACATGCCTAAAAATGTACACATTCATGATGCTCTGATTAATTAAAGGTTTACTGAGATGTTTCTGGGTCTAAAAGTCTAAAATGATCAGCTGTTCCATATTTAGCATTATCTGCTACCAGCCCACTGTTTGTACAGAATATATATACAGGTTTTGGGCTGCAGAGCATGTGCTAAACACAAACATTTCATGGCCTGAGTCCAACAAACCCTGTAGCTTATAATGGAAACAGCACACTACCACAATATTTAGAGCATCGATATCTGTCCCAGCATGAAGCGAAAACCAATACAAATCTCACGCAGCTTGTTTGAAACCGAACCCTAATCGATGCAGGCCAAGGTCAGCTGGCATTGCATGTGGTGATCAGCAAAGCTATCTAAGTCCAGGATCTGCACTGCGGCCAGCAGGATTTGAGCCTAAAAAATGTGTGAGCCTGCAGCTGACAGCCCATACTTGCTTTTGTGTCGCTGTGTGAGAAGAGTGGATGTTGTTATACAATATCTTCTCCATATCTTTCAGTGAGAGGCCTGAGCCCAGAAGGCATTTAAACTGAGCTCTAATATTGAGCAATGTGATATGTGATATTTATGTACTTCCTTTCAAATACAAATCTGAGTGAGAAGTGGCACTGAGAAAAAATGATCTTTTATCCACACAAACACACTGACTGAAATTGTACTGAATTTCTAAAATTTTGGTACAAATGTAATAAATGTCAACTTGTAACCTTTCAGACATGATTTGCAAAGAGACTGCTGCAGTAAGTTAGTGTTTTCTTCCCTTAAAGACGACATGAAATAGGGAAATTACGTATTTTTAATCACCACTCCCACAGTTGCCATGGCAGAGCAACCAAGGGGGGTTGCTTTGAAAGCATCGTGGCCACCAGATAAAACCAATATGGCATTATAAAATCAGAAAGGCGGAAAGGTTTCCAGATGTGTAACTTGCTTTGTACTGTGTGGACTGGCTGCAGTGCAGGACCCACAATAGCTTTGACTCGGATCTCTGCCAGAGCGTCGCTCTCCGCTGGAGGGATGCAGAGCACGGAGATGAAACTTCTGATGTCATAAAGTATATTTACAGAGCATATTATTTAAAGCTAAGTTTCTAAGTGCTCCCTCTGAATGGAACAAGGCATGGTGACATCAGATCCTGTGTGCGGCTAAAAAGATTTTAAAAACTGCAACATCTGCAGCATTTTAAATATCTATAATATGGTGATGCTGCAGTCTGGATTGCAGAGGGAACTTGAAAAAAAATCCCCTAAATCAGAATAGTAAAAAGTCATCAAACTGACAGTTACCACTTAGAGTTGTTGGGGCTTAAACAAAAAAAAAAACAAAAGCAGCTTTGGAAGTTATAGGATAGTTATATGGATTTCTGCCTGTTGAATGTTTGGAGTTATTCAACCACAGTATGGTCACATATTTACATAAATGTGGTTGTTACAGTTTCTGAAGGAATCTGAAGTTTCTGAAGTTTCTCAAGCATGATCCTCAACCCCAGACTGTTAAGTGGAGAACAGAAGAGGAGATACAAATGTTACTATACAGCTTTTAAATCTCTAAGGGAACACCAGGATGCTGATGAAAGAAAGAGCACATAAAAAATGTTTTGTTTTAACATACCTTGAATTTGAGAATTAAATATTGAGCAAGTCCGGATAAATAGATCTAGTGTAAAACTTTGCTTTTTTTCGGGAGGATCATTTTCAATTCAAACCACCTCGACAGAAAGCTCAAATTAACTGTTTATCAACACATACAATATCAATCTCCACTGTTAAAAACTGAACATGTGCAGTTCTGTGATGTCAGCTGTACTGATTTCACATTTATGAGAGCACTCTTTGTGGTTGACTGTTGTTAAGGCCCTGTAAGTCTGGTGCTGTTCTCCTGTTGATGTGTACCTGTGAAAACTCAGTCCAACCAGTCAAAACACCTACCAGCTGCTTCTGTTTGCTTTCTGGTTTCAATAGGACAATTAAGCTTTTTTTTCTTGAAGACAACAGTGAACCAGAAAATGCATGCCAGTCTTAGTCATGACAGCACTAAGACACACACACAAACATATATATATATTTTTATAATTATACATACACACACCCTGTGCTCCATAGGGGGCATGGAGCCCAGTCTGCCCACACTACCACATCCTGGGAGGGGCTGTATAACTCTCCAAAACAACTGAAAAAGCAGCACATGCATACACACCCTACACACCCCCTTTAGAGACTCCTGAGAGACAAATAACTTTCTTAGTCTGTTATGAACATTCGGGATTTAGAGGTCATAAACAAAAATTTCTTCTACTTCTTCCCTCACTACCTCTCTGTTTCCATCTATCTGCTTCAGCCCAAAGTGAAGTAAATACCTTTCTCTCTTTTTGCCTCTTCATTCAGGAGCCTAGCATTAACACACACACACACACACACACATATACACACTTTAACACACGCACTCTACTTCTTGGCAACCCACAAAGGCTTTTAGGCCAATTTGACAGGACAGTCAGAAGTGCTGCAGTCAGACCTGAGTAGTGAGTGTGACATTGTCAGGAGGGCAGACTTAATTCACTGTTCCGCCTCCTCGTTCACTTTTCCGCCCGGCAACAGTAGCAGCGCTGACGTTGCGAGCGCTCAGCGTGGATCGCCACTTTCTGTTGGCTGTAGGCTTGCATGAGGGATGAACCATGTGTGTATGTGTATGCTAAACAGTCTGTATATGAGATCATGAGCCGTGCGTGGTTGTTCATGTGGGATGAGCAGCGGGCAAGTGATTAAGCTTTTTCCAGCAGAGATTTTCTCAATCTCTTGATCATTTTTTAAAAGGAGTTTATGCCTTTAAGGAGAATTCTATCCAGCAATTAAATACACTGGGACTACATACTGATAAAAAAAAATTAATTTGGCTTTTCTTTTTGACCTCTTTGCCAATTACTGACTGTGAGGATGGTGCTATTTTCTGTTCTCAACTAGTCAATTTTATTCCTCTTTACAGTTGTGCTTAGCTATTTATAGTTTTCTAGATGCAGTGGTTTGTGTAACAACACACTCTCTTACATCTGGGTCCAGCCAACCTACTTCTGTTCTCTTATCAAAAAACATCTGAGAGTTAAAAGTGTTGTGGTGACATTTCTGAACTTTTTCACAAATTTCTGCACCAGAATTTCTCTTTCAATATGCATTTTCATATGTGCGTGTGTGAGGACACTAGTTAAATCCTAAACTACACTACACCTCCGCAGGCTCAACACAGTCACTGGTTTTCTTCAGTGTGTCTCCTTCGCTGTTTCACATAAGCAACCGACGGAGCTGGCTGCCATGAGCTTCATTCCTTGCCCACACACAGACAAATTAGAGACCACTTAAACTGTCACAACACCCTCATCAGGAGCCATGAATGGAGTGGGCCCCAACTGACCTCGCAGTCCTCAGAGGAGTACTTATGAACCAACATGGTCAAATATATTCCTCTCATCATTATCCCTAAAGCATTATCTAATTAGTGTAAATGCCTTCTCTGCAGAGAGCTGTTTTCTGGCAGCTAAGCTAAAAATACCTGCCAAAGGACTTGTGAAAGTATGGACTTTGATGAGCTGTGATTTGTAGATCTCAAGAGTAAAAGAAAACACAAACACTTCGCTGTTGTATTTTTGCAAAGTCAATTTTTTTTTTGGCCACAAATATGAGGTGAGAAATTTCAATTAATATACAAGTTACTGTTTATTTTAATTCTTCATTTAAATAAACAGTAAATTAAATAGTTTCACTGAGGTCATGAAGAAGTCACAGACAAATATTTGAGTATGAAAGGGCATCCTCCTGTCAAGGTGAGAGGACTGATAAAGTGATCTCACTGCTAGTTTGCTGCTAGCCTTGACTCAGAAACAAAGAGATAGTGCCGAACTCAGCGGTTTCCTGTCTGTGATTGTGTGTGTATGTATGTGCATGTTGTCTGTGTATGCGTGTGTTTTTGAATTCCTCTGCTTCTGCATGCAGTAAGGAAGAACAGAGAGCTAATGGATCAAAGACAGAAAAGGATCCATGGCACAAACACACAGACATCTTTCTCTCCTCAAGTCCCATTTCCACTGTTACCTTTTGGTGAACTTAAATCTGCCCCTGGGACACCTAGGATAAAAAGGCATACATGATCAAACACCAAGTACGGATATGCTTTTCCTAAAAGTCCCACTTGATTCCTGTTAAATAACTTCTGTGAGCTCATTTGGCCACTGTTATTCTGCTACCTTCCCGCCCAAACAGTAGCCATCTGTCTCTGTGTGCAGGGCTGAAGGCATTTGGAGAAGCGTGGCACATGTTCCCACCATTTGCCTCCCTCTCTTAGGCTGACCCCGACTGAACCCACCTGGTCTGAGTGACGTGTGAATGAAGCACCCATAAGGAGGACAGCTGTCTGTTTGCTGGCCAGCACTCACAGCAGCTGTCTGCTTGTTAATGTGTCAGATTAGACAGATAAACAAAGACCTACATAGACTGGCTAATAAACTGTATAGTAATGTGTAACCCTTCATTAAGTAAAGGGTGGATATAAGCATATGAACAGTTATATGACTCTTTTCCTGTTGTGTTGCTGCAGGTGAAAGTAGCTGAGATGTGGTGTAGTGATTTGTTGGCAAAAATATGTTTTCCTGAAATGTTCAAGACAAATGATTTCAATAAGTTATTGTTTCACCAATACCCAATCGAACAATCTTAATTGCACTATTATTAAAAAATAAACATCAAAATAAATAGTTTTGTTGATAGACAATGGCATCTAAGATGCTACAGTATTTCCATTGATCTTGATATTGTGTGATATTGTAATGAAATTTGTCTAAAACTCATTAATAGACAACAAATCCATGTACTTTATGACACTGTAGGAAGCGCCCTGTAACCTGGAAAACGGACTACCAAAACGTAAACACACTGAAAACTTAAAATTTGACCAAACTACTTTAATAAACAACACAAGTTTCTATAGATCATGATATAGCAT
>JAPZDY010000023.1:21812572-21824994 GCA_029783645.1 Ctenochaetus hawaiiensis
CATAAATACATAAATATATTAGAGGATAGAATTGCTTCAGAAATAGACTATTACCCTTGTTAAAAACTTTTAACAAAACTCAAAAAGAAGCAGTAATCATTTTTAATAGCTGTTGATATAATCTTGATAAAGCTCTTGGAGAGAGAGCACAGACTTACTGTTCTGGCAATGGACGCCATCAAAGCCTGGCTGGCACTTGCAGACATACTCGCTGAAGACGTCACCTCGGCGGGAGTGACCAGTCACCTCACAGACGGCATCATTCTTGCACGGGTTGGGGTTGCAGGGCCCTTTTTGGTGTGGAGAAAAGGAGGAGAACAGTTAAGTTCAACAGAGGTTGAGCATTAAAGTTTCTTTCAGGAGTCAGGTTAGGTTCAGGGATAAAGTTGATTCATGTAACTTTTAGAAAATGCCTTAAATCTTTTCTAAAAGTCTAAAGTTAATCACTAACAAGAGATTTATCTTACTATACTGTCCTTGTCTGACCAATAAACATGGAAACAAACCCCAGAGGCGTCTCTTACCAGTCTCAGTCTCATTGCATGTTTCTCCAGAGAAGCCATCAGGGCAGATACAGATGAATGGAGCTCCTGCCCCGGTCACACAAGTTCCACCATTATCACACACATTGACCTCACAGAAATCACCTGTAGAGGGAAAGAGGAGGAAGAGACAAGATGACTACTCCAGCACAGTTCACAACACAAAGCCAACTATTTCCATTAGAGAAATCATCTTCAACGCCAAGCTCTTACATAAGCAGATGAGCAGGGGTGATTTCAAAGTGACGCCTGAAGGAGTATTATGAGTTTCACTTGATTTTGTGGTTATGATGGAGTCTTTTGCTGCTACTATTGAAAGGTGTAGTGTGGCAAAATATATACAAGTAAGCCTGTGTTTCAGGACAGGAGGAGGATCACCAGATACTATGGCAGCTGTGATTTGTGGGTAGTTTTAGCATTACATTTATACTGAAGTCAGTCCACTTTTGTTCTTTGTGCAGTTTTTAATACCAGCCAATACATATATGGGTTTAGGTTTTTACTAGGAAAGAGTAACCATTCTTTTGAGAGTATGAGCTAAAATCTTGTTTTCTCCCATTATTAAGCTGAGCGCTACATTCCCTTGATGTGCTGCAGAATGAAGAGTAAACAGACTGCTGCAGGTTGGATGTGCTGGTCTGAACAGCTGAGTAAGCCATCACTACACTGTCAACACAACACAAACACTGGATGCTTCCACCAGCATCACTGCTGCCTAGCCTGAACCTGACAATCTGGCAGCTTGCTGGCACAAGGGAAATCATGTCAGATCGCAGTGAGGCATGTAGTGGTTTTCAAAGCATGAAGTCTGAATGAGCTATGATTTACAGCGAGGGTGGCCAATATGGCAGAGATATTATACCATGTTTCTTGATTCTTTTTTAGGTTGGTTTTCAAGTCTTCTTGATGAGCTACTGAACTGCAAAACCAAACTAATTTCCTTGTTTAAAAAATCTAGAAGACCTTTCCAGCACTTATCTGTCCTAACATACAAAGTGCTTTTTTTAATGCCTTGGTTAGAGAAGTTTGTTTAAGTCATGTAGCCACTCGCTGTATTTTACCTGATACATTCACTTGGGATCCCCTCACAGTTTGACTGGCTCTATACTGTTTTTGGGCTTACTTAAAGAGGTTAAAGCTTAAATAGGCTTGTCATATTGCCATTTGATGTGCAAGATTTATAGCTGCAATCATTTCAAATAGCTGTTGTTTGCGCAGTGCCATTTTCAAAAAATACAAACCCAAATTTTTTTCCTGGTCTACTGCTTTATCTTAAGGAAAGCATGAAACAGACTAGCAAATGGTGAGATTTAAGTTGCTGCAAAAATGTATGAGCCATAAAGCTGCAACCAACTGGAAGTGCACCGCTGCACGATACTAATGATCTTTTTGTAAAAGAAGATTGGGGAGACACTTTAATTGCACCCTATCTAATACTGTAATTTGCACATTGCAAATATAGTCAGAATTTTTTTTCCAAAAAGAGTATGCCTATTCTGAAACTATAATAGCACACTGTTTTTAAAACATTGAATGGCAAAATTAAAAATTAAGTTACCTGGTTCTTCACCAAATGACAGAATCTTAACAACTACTATACACAATATATATATTTCTATTAAAAAACAGTCACTTTATTTTTCTCAATATAGATACAGCACATAGCATTTTGAAACTTTTTAATTATAACCTGTTTGACACTTTAAATGTGGAGGAAGTAAATAACTGGAGTCTTTTAACACCCGTGAAGACAGGGAGGACATTTCCAAGTTAAGCCTTTTCATTTGGGTAATTGTTTAGGAAATTGAGGTTGGACCCCAAGTGTGAAATTGGTGGTTTGGTTGCCACAGTGTCTGCTATAGAGGCTAAAAAGTATGTCTGACCCCGTTTTTTATTTCAGTGCTTTTAGCAGGTTACATCTCCTTTACTGAAACAAAACAGACTCTGGGGAGTAGATAAATATTTTGTTTAGAAAGAAAGTGCCATTTTAGTCCTGCTGAGGGTCTAATTCACAGAGGCCACAAGGCCACAACTGAAAATAGCATTCTGAAGAGACTTCCTACTCTTATGTCCTCTCCATCTTTTTAACTCCACAGCACACACGCAACATATCCTTCTTTTTTTTTTATCCCCAGAGGTTTATACCACACAAACTCTGGACAACAGTGCAGCATTATGGAAAATCTAATGATTTTTTCTTTAGTAAGGAACAACCGGTTAAAATTGATTTTTTTACAAATGAACATTGTCTTGTTTACAGACTGTACTTTAAAGTTCTTGATTGACCTCTTTTTGTTAAAACTCCCATTTATACATTTACTCCATTACTCCATTTAATTGAGTAAATATAGGTTTTATTTGCATCATGTTCACTGAGACGGAGAAGGAATGAGAAAGAAAGAAATCCTCTTTGTTAGCATCCTGTTTTTCTGTTTATCCACAGTATATCTAGAGAAGTCCAGTTTTATCAGTGCTTTATCTGGCGTCATGGCCTTCAAGTGCTTTCGCATCTCATGGGAATTTCAGGCAGTAGGCTGGGCTGGCAACGCCAACACAGTCTTTTCCAAAAGTTGCTGTCTGTTTATCTTTGGGAAGGAACACAACCTCCCTTCCTTCATTGGCAGCTCCCTTCAGGAAACACTCTTAGTGCTGAAAAATAAACGACTTTCCAGGAATATTTTTACACACACAAAATCTCACTGATGAACTTGAAGTAGAAATCACAATATAAGAGAGACAGCCAACTTCATTAAACTGTCTATAAACACTACTTGTGGTCTGCCCTGAAAGAAGGGTAATTTAGGAGAGAGCTTGCCTGGGTACATCGGGGAAAGGAAATTTGTGAGGAATTAATTAAAGTGGTCTGCCAAGAGACAGTGGTCAAACCACAACACCCTCCTCAAAAGTCCCCAAATGATGCACTGTCTGAAGACACCACAACATCTGTATAAAATTACATGAAAATGAAGAAAAAAAGACTGTTTTTTTCCCTATGCACATACATATACACAGTATATCTGAGACACAATGGGATTTAAATTTTGGTTAAGACCCACAAGACAGTCACGAGAAACCCAATGCAAAAAATCGACTTTGGATCAAGCCAATTAAAGAAATCATGTGTATGTGGTTTCCTCCCCACATCAACGATGAGCCCAGTAAATAGCTAGCAGACAAATATACTTACAGATAAGCATGAGCTCATATTACAAGGGAAATCTGGCTATAGTTTCAGTTTAGTTTATTGAGAAATCACTGCTTACAAAATAGTTCTTTTTTTTTTTTTTATTTGAACAAGTCAAACTATTACATCATAGTTTATATGGACTGTTTGCTCACATTAGGCACATTTCATCACAAACCTCAAGAGATATATACTTTCGGAGAATTTTGGTTTCATGTAATTCATGTGTGAGATGCTTGTCTCTAACATTTCTTTCTCCACTCCAATACAGTGTAGGTTGTGGAACTTGGATTGTGGTGCTCATCACATTATTAACATTTTTTCAAAAAACAGTGGCATCTCTTTACAGAATCAGTTTTGTGTTACTCAGTTTTCAAAGCAAATACTCAAGGCATAGTCCCCAAGAATGCACATAAAACAGATACGGTCCTTTTGAAATTTTTAAATGCCACTTTTAAATGCTGTGAGCACCACAAACAAAAAACTGTTAACTTCCATCATGATTGGAGGCAACAGAAATCTCGGGACGTACATCTAACCTCTTGCAAAAACACAACTCAAACCATCTGCACAGCTAGATACCAGTAGTTATCCGAATAAAATACAGCTGTGGGCACAGAACTTGAGGTACTGTTTGTCAAGAGGTCTCATTAACCTGTACCAATCCTATACTATAACACTGACCTCCATAATAACCCATTTTCAGGCTGCATACTGTTACCAAAGTAGTGACTCCAAAAGCTCTTTGTTACAAGAACCACAATAAAAACAAGCCTAAGCATGTCAATGTTGTCTTAATATTTCAGTATATGTGGGCAAGGACCTGGTTGAATTCCAAGCACAACATATCAGTTGTTGCTGGGTTTTTTTTTGTATTTAAATGCAATGGTATTCTTCCTAATAAACTGTGATAACTACTAAATAAAGCAGTGAGTCACTTGATGGTGGAACTGGAAACAACTATTTTGCAGTTTTAATAATGCTGTAAAACACATTTAATCAATTTGTCAAAATAACACCAGTGAAAAAAAGTACCAAACAGGGTGCCCGACTTCATCCTAACCACAGTGACAGATTAGGAAGGTATGTGGAGTTATGTTTGGCAGGAGAAGCCATTTCCACAGGGCATTGTGCTCACTCCTTATGAGTCATGGTCTGTGCTTTTCCCATAATGCCTCACCCCAAGAATGAGCTTCAAATACCAAACCAAAAGCAGAGAGCAGTTAGAGCAAGAATCACATAATATTTCAGTCTCCAATGAGACCTGCTCACAAGAAGGTGCATTTAACTCTGCAAAAGATTGAGCCTCAGATATAAGGACACAACAGTTGCTGCTCTGTATCGTGTCAGTGCATGCAGCAGAGTCTTATGCAAACATATCTTAAAATAAAGTAATGTATTAACCTGAATTAGGTACTATTGTATCTCATTAGTAATTATAGTCTGATGACAGCAACCACTAAAGGGTTCATACAGCTATGCCAAAAAAGCAAGCCAGTACTGACGAAACATTAAACTGTCTTTGCCTCTGTACACAAGTTTTAACACTTGTAACTTGGCATAAAAGCTTTCAGAAAAGCAGCCTCATATCTTAAATGACTGCAGAAACTGGTAATTTGCTGCAGGTGGCTGGGCTTGGCACAAGTGACCTGACAAATCTTATATTTACATCTTGGAAACAAATGAGCCGCAGTACAATACATGGTCCACATCTTTACTGTAGGAACTTCACAGAAGGAGTCACTACAAGTTATTTGGCTGCTACTAAGAGGATAAACTAGCAATTTGAGTAAAGAAACTTGCCCTCTGACCATATAAGAGCCTTGGTAAATAGACAAATAGGAAACATAACCCTTTTACAACACTAAGTAGACATCACAACACAGTAAAACAGGTTAGAACTGTATGATAAAATCTGTACTAGGAAGTCATTTAATGGCTCTGAACAATGACTGAGGACGAAGACAGGGAAGCCATTTCAGAGACCGGGATCTTTGAGGATGCAGCTCATTCAAGGAACAGTGACTGGTTGCAGAGATTAAATAGCACTTAGAATTAAACTGACATACAAATCCTAAGCAGGCAAGCTTGCTTAGGACTTAGGACTTTCTTTCTTTACTGCTTGCTTGAAGGGTGTGAAATAAGAAACAAGTTTTTGTTGACAGATCATGCTATTTGTTACTTTTGGAAAATACACGATGCAAAACAGTAGGCAGATTCTCTTTCATCTGGATAATTTTTAATAGGAGTCATCAGGTACTACAAGGAATCAATCAAAAGGATTCTAAAAATATACAGTTCAAGAAGGTTTAAAAAAATTAAAGAAAACTCAGAAAACAGGCGAGTTTGTATAAACCCATGTGTATATGTGTGTATTTGTGAGTATATGTGTGTGTGGTTACGTCAGTGCTCATATCTGATGTGTCCTAAGGCCTGAAACAGTAAACGCTCTGCCCTCTGCTCTGTCATGCACACACTGGCATGCTGCAGTGTATAGGCTGGCAGGCAAGTGTGGGAACTCAGTGTTCCAGAAAGTCAAGAAGAAATGCCTGCATCTCACACACACACACACACACACACATCCAGTCCTTGTTAAAACTGCTAAGGATGTGCTGAAGCATCACAAGAAATCTTGAGACCTGCAGACTTCTCATCTAGTCTGATCGCCTGCCACTGTCAAACAAGCTCACTGAATGCTGCAGACTTAAGGAGAAGAAAAACTGAATATGTGCAAAAGGAAGTGGATTTATCAAAACCAGGTCTGCCTGAGTCCTCAAATAACCTGAGACTTTTCAATAGTAAGATCAGCAGGAGTCCAGCTGCAGGTGAGCTTCTTGTAATCTGCACGTGCTACTCAAGAGCAACACAGCCATCTGCTGCAGCTCCAAAAAAATAAAAAACAAGGCCAGCCACTAAAAATATACACACGCGTCACGCAACACCAACATAACAACAAGCTTTTTTCTGAAGTACTGTAACTGAAAGAGAGTTTGAAATAGTAACACAATGGCAGTGTAAATACCCGTCAGTCTTCTCTGATCTATAAAGTCAAAGATTTTGTATAAACAATTCTTCTTCTTAGGTTCAAGTACCATTAATTTTGCCCTCAGTGTTCAGCTCACATGACACCGTGTAAAATATTAAACATGGCAGATTGGAAAGTGGAGCGACAGACACTAATAAAGCAGCCCAAATTAGAAGACACTCCATATTGCAATGAAACATTGATTGAGGAAGCTATTCAAAATTCAGATTAGAAGAAAACGAGCCTGTCCATCCTGAATGACTTCATTGTGAAAGTACTGATAAAGTCACCAATGCTGCAAAGGACAGCCGCCTGAAGGAAGACCCAATACAGGCAGATGGTAAGAGCTATATTTGACAATGGAACACACACACATTCATATTTCTCTCACACACATTCATAAATTTACTGACAGACAGAAAATAGGAGAACTGAGAAAAAAAACAGGGTGGTAATAAAATATCTTTTGCATCATAGGCTGTTGTTGGTCTCTTTCCAAATTTATTTTGTGTCTATTAAATACCAGAAAATAGTGAAAATGCACATTTTAATCTATGTGAAAAGCTGTGTCCAGACAATAGACCAACATTTTCAGTTCACTTTTCAGTTTACTATCACTCAAGAAAGAAAAGTGTCAAAATTCTCATATTTAAGAGCTATTTTTCTTCACTAAATATGATTATGATATATAACTGATGTACATTTAAGCTTACTGGTAGTAACCAATTCCAGGTTCTATTGTGCCAATATTCAATATTTCATCTCAGTTATCCTAAATCTTAACATTTCCAACTCCAAATATGACATGTTCAGTTTAGTCCAGAACATTGCACTTTTCAGTTTAGAAAGTCCAAAATTCTGGACTGAAACTCAGAATGATGAATTGTGTAGGGCAGTTATAAAGGAAATCTTATTATTCAGAAAAAAATCATGCAAGCAGAACAGGGGAAAAAAAGGGCAAAAAAAAATTACAATATGTAAATTATTAATAACATGATCTTGAAAAGAAGTCAATGTATGATATGACCATTGCCATGTAACTCTATAAGGAACATTCATCTTAGCAGCGGGAAATTTAATTCCTGGTTAAGTGCAAAAACAACAAAGCCTGATATGCTGGCACTTAAGCCCTATCTTAATTAAGTAAATCTGCACCAATTTTAACTGTCAAGTTCATATGCACCTGCCTACTTCCACAAATTATACACATACATACACTCCTGCCATGCCATTGGCCCAGCGTCTGGCTATATTTAGCCTTGGTTGACTCAGTTTCCCTAAGTGTTCTTGTTGTTAGAAAAGACTGCCTCAGTGCTGACACAGAACGCCATTTTCCACTTCTCTCCCTTCAGCAGACAGATAGGACAAGTGAGCTACAACCTGCTGAACTGAGCCTAATCAGGTAAAACACAGACAAAAAAAACTTCTCCCCTCAGCTCTTATTCGGCCCTATAAACATTGTGCATGACACAGCAGCAACAAGTCCCGTCCCCCAAACTCCCTGACAGCGTGGAAAGATCATAGTGAGAGCTGTTGTGGGTGGAAGTTTTCTGGCATGGCCATGTTGGCAGCTGCATCCGGAAAATTGACTCACGTTGTGGTCAGCGCAACCACACCTATTAATCACGGCTGTCCCATCCCATGAGCATCAAAGCACAAACATGTCAGGATGTGTACCTCTATTCAGGTAGAATACTGTTTTCGGTTTCAATTCAAACAAAAAGGTTCGGTGTATCAAACATTTATGTGAGTGATGCACCAAGGAAAACTCAACAGCCCGTTTGACATGCAAGACTATTTAAGGACAATTTCAGACAAGACACAGAAATACAGTCTGAGCCAAAGTCGAGCATAAAAGTATCAGGTGGTAGTTATCTCTTTTTGGCCACACTGCCTGGAACAACAAACATTTGTTTCTGTTATTTTATTCCAGCTCAGTATCTATGTTAATCTCCAAATCTGTGATCCTCTAATGAAGTCACATGCTTGCATCTGCAGCCTACAGTGTGTTTGAAAGAATGTTGGGCCAAAAATACATGTAAAATTCATTAAAAATGCAGTAAAATGCAATATTTATGGTCTTCTAAACTATAGCAAGCGAGTAAGGGCTACATTTCTAAAGTAAATCATATTCAAATGTTTCATGAGCAGATGTGATGCTGCATTCAAGATCCATAAAATTGTTGTAAGGGCCATGTTAGGAACACTTTAAACATATATCTTATGCAATAAATCTACCATTTGTTTTTGTTAACTATTTCATAAGACAGTTCCCTGCACAACTTCGAATAAATATAGGAGGCATGGATATTTTCTTCTGACCTCTGAAAGCAAGCACTGAACCCTGAGAGAGGACATGACAAAGGTTGGACTGTTTATCAATTCAGTGAAGTCCAAAGTGCATTTTTTTCTTCTAACAAGAAATACACAATCTTTCTTCAGGACAGCATCAAACCAAGTCGGGAATTCTGCCTTTTGCATATTTTCAAAAAGTGCGGAACGGAACTGGAAATTTTTTTACATATGGAAAAATACATCATGTTATACACGCACACGGAGGAAAACATGCTTGTGTGACATGATCCATGGTTTATGAGCAGAAAATAAAGGCAGGATAGTCAGGCCATTTTATCCTTTGTCCATCGGCCTAAATGTGTTTAAAGCATGGGAATGCAAACAAAGCCAGTCGCCAATGGCATAAGGTTAACACTGGACAAGTATAATAGCCTGCCTGTATGTGTCATGCTCCTTAAAAGGGGTGCTGCACAAGAAAATGCCCTCAGGCATTATATTAGCGTGCCTGGTGCCTCTACAAAACCTGAAAAAAATACAGATATCATCGATTCAAAGTCATTACTTTTGAGTCCTAATGTTTCTGAACATACAACTGTCTAAATCTTGTCGTTTTTAGATCCAAACAATGTCTCACTTCTCACATTCCCACACGTACTGTCAACTTATTCCAGGATCACTTGAACTTGTCCACCTACATGCCCACTGCACCGTTATGATGAATTGACGGTGCTACGGCGCTGCCTGGCTGAGGTTATACCATTACATTAAAAACACATTTTGTGAATAAAAAATACACAAATGTGGCCCGCATGTGAGTAAAAACACTTCCTCTAAGAATAGCTTTAAAAAAGAAAGACAAAGGCGCAGAAAGAGATCAACTTTGCCGTGCGGTTAGCTTACAACTGAACTTCAACAACACTCAAAACAGCGACGGTCCGAGGACGTTAACGGCGGCGGTTTAAACTGTCAACAAACACGGAGAGACAACTTACCGTTCACGCCAAACACCAGGCAAGCTGAGAAAAGTTGCAGCCAGAGCAAAAAACTTGTCAGCTTCTTCATGGCTGCTCTTTTTCCACAGTCTTTGAGTAGATGTAGTAGCTAGTTTGTTTTTTTTAAAAGGACGGCAGGACCGTTGGAGGACAGCAACTCTCGGGACGTTGTTGCGACTGCGGGCTCGCGCTTGTTGTGCGGCTCTAAACTCCCAGGCAGCAGGCGTAGAGCAGGAGCACGTGCGCTTCAGCTCTCAGCCAATCGCAGCGTTGCTTTTAATTGTAACTCCGCCCCCTCCTTTCCCTTGTCGATAAGAAGGGGAAAAAAAGTGAAATTACCCTGGAAACAAAAGAAGCTCTTTGGCTAATGTGCTGCATTAAATTGAATGTCTTGATTAAGATCTTTAATATAAAATCCATCAGAGCAAAATAATTGCTCCCCTATTTTTGGCAATTAAAGTCACATTTAACCTGTGACCTAATTAAGTGTTACCATGGGGTTATTTAAGGTAAACCTTTTTTTAATAAGATCTAGTACAAACCAGCACTCTGGAAAGCAGTCTAAGTACATTATTCATGTAGTCTTAAACCACTTTAGTAGAAACTTTAATTAGATCTACTCATACTCTATTTAAGTCTTTTCTTTTATCTAGTTTATTTGACTCCACTATTTTTCATATGTGAAATATTATACAGCACGTCCACTACATTCCTCATACAAGGAGGTGAATATAACACATGAAAAGTAAGATTTGAAGATATATTCAAAAGAAATGTATGTGAACTTAAAAGGGCACACAGAAAATTAATATTTTGACATATCATATAATACATGACACGCGAAGTGTCCGAAAACCACCTGTGAAAATTATTTTTTCATGTGAAATGTTATATGAGTGACAGGTGAATTTATCACCTCTCGAACACCACTTTGTACGTGAGAAACTAGTATTACCAAATGGAAGAGGCAAGAAACTACCCTAGGACTTCCCTAGAGGTAAACACAGACTTCCAGTCTCACTAAAAAAGTTTCCAGTCTCTAGTTTCAGTGGTTCAAATGAATCACGTACGTTGATTTTACAGTAGTGATTGAGAACAATATAATATCAATAGAAGACAGTCCTGTGTTGTTTCCTATGGCCCTGTCTTGCACAGGGTCCCGTGTCAGAATCTGGTTTAGTTTATGACTAAATTTTAACATATATAGTGCTATCATGGAATATATATGTGATAAATCAAATTGCCTGAAAATGTTAGCACACAGAAAACCTTTTCGGTCTCTGTGTGTGTGTTGGGATGCTCGGCAGGTGGGATCAGCAGGGGACTGACAAAACATATTTGCCACCAGGAACACCAGGTAAATCTCACCCATAAATTTGGCTACAAAGTTCAATTATAGCTCAAATGTAACACAAATTAAGATTATCAGTATCAAATAAAAAGAGTCCACACTGTAATATGCGCTCAATATGTGTGAATTAAAAAACACAGAAACATAAATGTCCCTTTCTACATTTTTTTCTGTTCAGCAGTCAGTTAGACTGACTTCACAAGTGCTTTTTATAATTATAAATTAATAAAATTGTTTGTGAAATAGTTACATCATTGCGTCTTTAATCTGTTATGTCCTGTCCTTGATTAATCTTGTATGGTATGTGTGTTGCTTGCCTATGCTTTAATGGTTCTGGGAAAATTCCCATGACAGCGCCATGCATGAAATCCTCCTCTGAAATGCAGATTGAGGCCAATGTTTTATTGTGAAAGGCTGCAAAGTTCATCTGTGGGAGTTTCTTGAGCTACGATCCAGCGGTGGGTCAGAGTTGACTTTTGTGCTCTCGGAGGGAGTGGGCGTGAGGCAGTGACTTGTTTTTAATCTGTGTGAGTTTGAGAGGGATGTCCAAGAGTGTCAGGCCCTTTCATTCAGTCAGTCTGTCACCTCATTCCTCTTGTATGTGTGAATAAGGTTTAGATGTGATTTTAGGAGACAAAGGCAGATCAAATATACCACAAGTCACCGGTCGTCAACTGTATATGATATGATCATGCTGAAAAGCTTGAAGTATCTTCATGACTCTCATCTTTACATTTCTTTCCAAATATAGCACAATATGCAATAGCAGCAACAATATTCTTAGATGAACTCTACACACTTTGACTGGCAGGGTAAAATATACCCTTCTGTAGCCTAGTAACAAGCCAAAGTGATTTAAATGCGGCTCAAAGTGATCTCACGCTTTGCGACTAGCTCAAATACAGACGAGCAGGGCTGCTGTGCTTTGATGGTCTGTTCTCATCACTTCTCCATGCTTGGTTTGTCGCTCTGTTCTCATGCGTGTTCGGATCACATGCAGCTGAAAATGATGGTTCAATCTCGAAAACTATGC
>JAPZDY010000023.1:21837478-21849147 GCA_029783645.1 Ctenochaetus hawaiiensis
CACCCCGTGCAATATTGTGGTGGAACACAAACGAAAATCATCGATTGACAAACACTTTTCTACCGTGAAACATATTAAACATATTAAAAAATGCAACTTTTTAGCAATTTTCACTGTCTCCTGCAATTTCATCGCAACAAATATGCTTAAAACATCATAACTTACATCGCAATTTTTTAGAAAAGCTGCTGCAAATTCAGGCATTTTAGGCCGCAACAATCCTGAAAAACACCTGCAAAATCCTGGAGGGACTGGATAATATGTCAGTGTGGTGTTTACCGTTGTTTCTGCTGCCCCCAAGTGGCCAGAAAAATCAGTTGTTGTGGCTTCAAACAAGCCCCTTCAAAAAAACTAACATAAGAAGAGATGTTTTCTTGTTATTAAGATGATTTTCTATCCAGTATATCTACTGTTGAGTTAAAAAGACTCCCTCTCCTTCTCTCTGCAGAAAAGATGCCCAACGTGATATTTGCCCTGACTCAACATGGAGGCCACCTGGGCTTCTTTGAAGGAGCCGTGCTGTTCCCTCAGCCGCTCACCTGGATGGACAAGGTCATAGTCGAGTACACCGATGCCATCTGCCACTGGGAGAAGGACCGGCCGGACTGCCGGAGGGGCAACAACCAGGACTCGACCTCCTGCCTGCAGAGCACAGGGGCAACGCTCAGTGGGTAACAAGGTGTTTGGACACAAAACAACCGACCAAAACCTACAGAAACTTACTCAGCCTTCTGTACTAATGACCTTACAGTTTTCTATTTAATTCTGGGAGGCAGGCCGGATGGAAATGGGTACACGTGAGCTGTAAATTGAGACTCACATAAGATAATAACACTGTGAGATGTAACACGACCCCATGGTGAGTTGTTCTTTCCCCCTGGCTCCCATTTAAACTCCAGTGTAACACGACTTCACCCTCTGCTGGTTTTTGGCAGCTGCTGCTTCTCGAGTCTGGACAGCAGTCTGAGGCAGCAGGGTGACCTTTGACCCTGGAGAAAGACAATTAAATGCATTTATTTTTTACATGATTTGCTACTGAAAATTAGGAATTCATTCGCAAAAAAAAGAGATATCTCTAATTTATTTATTTCCCTTAGTCATGTTTTCTTGTGCACTGAATCTGACTCAAAAGTCAGACTAGTGTTGGGTTGTTATAATAATAAGAAATCTCAAAACCTTTTAATTTTTATGAATTATGTTTGTGCACTCAAGTGATGTTGATTTATTTAGTTTAAGACTGGCATTTATCAAATATTTATATAATATTGGTCAATTAGCTTACAAACATTAGAAATCTAATTTAAATCCTTGTAAAAACTTTAAAAAACCCTTTTGGTTAAGTTGTTCTTGAGTCCTGTTTTTTAAGGCTTTTTTACTCTTAAGCCTTAAATTTATCCAATGACTCACATTCATTATATTTTAGAGTATATTATTCTTATCTATACAAAAAAAATCTTCAGAATTTAACTCGTAACACTCACCAGACCAGATTTAAGTGCCTTACAATAAATGTGAATCTGCAACAGATTCAGTTTCTGGCTTCTCATGAATCACTGAGTGACCTCTGATGACCAGTTTACAGTTGTTTACAGGGCTTATTTCAAGCCACTGGTAAGTTGTAAACCTGGGCCTTATTTTTGCTTATTATAGGAGCTACATGACTGATAGGTACAGTACTTTGCCTCAGCTGGAAGCCACAAAACAGGCTGCGACATAATCTTTGGAGGCAACAGCGTCTGTCCAAGTACAATCAGTAAAAGTGCTTGTTTTTGCCTCCGACAGGCTCAGATTGTTATTCAAAGTGTCTAACAACGTTATGGAAAGGGCTCCTACAAAGACAGACCTTTTTCAAATGGCCCTTTCTAAGAAAACAAGCCATTATCACTCTTTTAAAAGCCACCAGACTCCTTTGACAAAAACAGTAATTTTACCTCACAGTAAACAGGAGTTACTGGCTGCCTCGATCAGTTTGTTTGTTTGTGTTATTGAGTGACTTTGGTGATTTAACGGGTCAGTTTGGATCCAAACTAACATGTTTAGAAAACCTGAATACCCTTCAAGTCTCGATGTAAAACCTGTCATGTTCAGTCAAACTGTGTTTAATTCTCTTTAATATGATACAATATGATCTTGTTTGTTTACATTGAGAGGATTTTGGTGCTTTATTGCAGGAACAGTTTGATTTATTTATGTATTAAGCATCATTTTGCTCATTTTGACGCAACTGTTCAGTTTTTCATTTTGCATCGTAGTCGTGTGCGGTGGACCATCAGCCTGCATTGTTGTTGCTGCCCTTCAAAATAAAAGAATCAGGCTGGTTTTTAGAGAAGGTTTAAGAGCTAAAAAACTCAGACAGAAGTGGTTATCTTTGGTTTACTGATGTTTTTTAACAGTTTTTTTCTGCTCAAGATGAGTCTGTCTTATTCCAGTAAGTGATTTAAGGTACATTAAAAAACCAGCAGGTACCAGCAGTACTTAAATGCCTCCTGCAAAAGCATGTGGAAGATGAATGCAGCTCTGATTATTACCACGGAAAATGTCCTTGTTGACTTTAGCAAATCAGGCCACGTAATCCTTTAAAATTATACATGATTGCAGGGCTGTTTAAGACCGAGCTGGTCCAAACTGGGTTAACAGACACTTAAAAACAACAGGGCAACAACAGCAGAAATGAGACATTAAACTGTACGCACATGTAAAGGAAATATAATTGAAGACTCTCAGTTTTGCACTTACCAAACAAATGGACCAAAGCACGTTTCACCTTTAAAAAGTAGCTCAACATTATACTTTTTAATTATTCTGCTGCATTTTGGCCACAAGTGACCTAAAAAAAAGAAAAAAGACGCAGGACTCTCAAATGCAAAAGACATCTCATGTTTCATAAGTGTTTCAGATGTTTTTTTAGGGTTAATTTTAAGACATTTAATTTTAACACACATGAAAACTATCATATAAAACTTACCTCTCCTGTGTTTCATCTCATTATACAATTTATTTATGTGAGCAATGTACTCATGATGGTCTCAAACATTGATAAGAGGTGAAGTTTATGTGCAAAAGTTGTTTTATTTCGTGCCTTTCGTTTTAAGGAGTGCCTACAAGATAACAGTTTGATATTAATCTTAATTTCCTGTAAGTAACATCCTGTCAGACACTGTAAACGAAGAGCACTATTTTATTTTAACTGTTAAATTTAATCCAACATTAATTTTCTTTTTGTTCTTTTTTAAAGATGAGTTATAACCCGAGTCTGTATGTGCAATATGTCCCGACAGATTGAGATATGGACTGTTTTGCCTGCACTTTACTGTTGGTACAGTTCCTTTTGTTCTGTATGGCACTATAGTATGTATTAGCATAAGAGTGTAACATTTATAATCTAATCCCTGTTGTTTTTGATGTGGTACACAGCTGTGACATATCAGTCATACTTGCTTAACAAATAATAAATTTTTCTACGTACAATTTTTTCGTCTGTTTTTCTGTTTTAGATTCTAGGTTTACCTTTTCTATCCCTGCACTTAGCAAAGTGTTGATCTTCGGAGCTTCCACTTTGTGTTATAAATTAAAATATCTCTACAGTTTTTGGTTTAAGTGCCATGAAATTTGGTACAGACATTTATATTCGCCAGAGGATAAATCCCGTAAACTTCGGAGTTTCCCTGACTTTTTCTCCGGTGTGATGCAAAGAAGAAGTTAAGAGGTTAACATGTTGCTTTTAGTGAAATATTCTACTAACTGTTTGGTAATCAATTAAAATTTGATGGTTAAATCCAATTTTTTACTTAATATTAATTTAAAACTTTCAAAACTTTGGTTATTACCTAATTTTTCATCCAGTGCCTCAATAAAGTCAAATATTTAGTTTTCTGCAAAATCCTTTTCATCAAACAAGTGAACAAGTGATTTTTTCCATCAGCCTCAGCTGTTGATTATATTTAGCGCTGAATAGCTAACATGCTAAACTAAGTTAAGCATGGAAAACATCCTGCCTGGTGGTGTTATTATTGTGAGAGTGTTAGCATGCTAACACATTTAGCTTAGAGCAGCACCGTGCTTTAGTGCAGCCTCAAAGTGCTGCTGTTGAAAATTGATTAAAAAGACAACAACTTAAATTTATATACAGTTTTTATTGTACATTTATTGACACTCTTATTGGTGCACCAGGTAGCACAGTGGGTAAAACTTTATAATATTCATACTGAAGAACGATCTAAAAAACACAGGAGACAGGCACTTGTTGGAATATGGGCCTTGTGCTTCAAGCAGAGTTTGGGGCCAGAAGGTGGAGGCTGAGAAAGCTGGAGCCTGCCAGTGATCAAACAAGCTGTGTGGGTGGAAACGAAGGTCCGAACAAAGCACAACGTCACCGAGAGGAGAGGCAGAAAACCTCAGTCTGTTGTTCAAAGCCAGGAGAGATGGGCTTTTCTTGGCTCAATGTGAGAGTTTTAATAATATTATATTCATTTCTCTTCCATTAAATGATCTTAAATGCATCTGAATGGTTAAAGAAGCATATATGCTTTTAAATAGGCTGAATATTTCCTGATCTACATCACTTTAAATAAATACTGCCTCTTGAACAGCCACAATCTTCCATTCATTTAAGTTCAATCACTCTTATCAGCCTGTGCTGTTCTGAAAACATCCACTTTGACCTACGCTCTGAGATCACTAACATGTGAATCAGTAGATCAAAATTGTAAACAGTATTGTGAATATGGTCTTTATGTGTTATGAAACTGTTCCTGTTTGCCAGCAAACTCTCAAATCTTGAAAATCAGAGCGTCTTTGAACACACCAACAAGGAATTTTCAAAACAGCACCTGCCCAATGTTAAATAACGTGCCAAAATAACAAATTAAGCAGCTGAAAATGTAGATTTTTCACACTAAACTGGTGTAAAGTGAAGGCAGAAAACCTGCTGGACATTTATCTGTAAATATATAAAATACAGATAAATGTAATCACTGCCTTCAGTCCAGTGGACAGAGATGTTGCTGTGGTTTTTAGTGTTTAAATGAGAAACTGTGAGGTGTTCAAGTGTCGGCCAAGAGGAGGAGAACAGCGACTGAAGGAGGGCTGCCTCCTCCATCTCTGTGAGACTGTGCTTTGTCAGGATCTCTGGAAAACAACATCACTTGAACTTCTCACACAATCATGACTTTTCATTCACATTTTTTTTTTCCTACAACCCTCACAGCTAGATTGGGCCTTGAGTCTCCACAGTCTGTGGGGGATTTTTGTTGTATTATATAATGGCTCTTTGCCTGTGTGACGCAAAGGAAAGGGAGGACGTTTAGTCGAACAGCTTGGCTGCTGTGGCCTTGCCGTCATACTTGGAACCTTTTCCATCAAACTCAGAGGGAAGAATGTCGGCATCAAACTCCTTGTAGTAGTTTTCCAGCTCGTCTCCGTGGACAAACACCTAGAGCGAGAACATTTAGAAACATGTGAGAATGTAGATATTTTTAGCAGCTGATTATCCAACATGTACATAGGTGAAAATTTGAGAGAATATCTTGTGCAACTTGAAGAGGGAAGTCTTTCTATGCACAATGCAACAGAGAGCAGACTAATGGAAAACATGTTAAACATTAAAAACTGCACGCATTTAATTTTAAATTAAAATTTTAAGTATTTGAGTATTATTGGAGTTGACAGCAAACTGCTCTGCAAATCAGAAGAAAGCAGCCCTAGTTCTTCTAAACGCTCCACCAAACAACAAATTGTGACAAAATATTCTGAGCTAACACATTTTTTAGAATAAAATAAAAAAAAAAAATCATAAGTCCTCTGATCTCGTCTAACTCACTCTCTCTAGCAGCTTGCTCTTCATGAGAGGTTTGACCACGTTGTAGGTGGTGGTGAAGTACCAGGGCTGGTGGATGAAGTGCACAGCTTTGAAACGAGCAGGGAAGGAATCCTGAAGGAAAAAAAAGAAAATGTCAGATGTGTTTTTTTTTATATATAACTCTTAATAAAACTTTAACTGAAGAGGAGTCTTGCAGGAAGTAGAATAAGTATGAAGGGTTTTCCTCTTTCTGCTCTGCTGCTTTGATTCACAGCAACTGAACAGTTTTCAAACCAACAATCTGTGAAACTTTTTTACAGTTAAAAGTTAAATGCTTTGTTCAATAGTTCCTGGCTTTAGGGAGAGAGGGGAAACATTTCCCTAATTAAACACAACTGATTTTACAACCTGCAAAATACAGTCAGACATTCAGAATTTACAGTCTTATTAATAAGAGAATAAAAACTTTAGCCATCTGAAGGCTTAAAGATGATTTGTTTTCTCATCTGCAGTTTTAATTTCTAAAATATCCATGTAATCCACCCCACAATCTGCCTGTGATAATGGATCAGTCTATGATCTGAGTTTAGATCATTCCCACCTGCAGCATGTCCACCATCTTCTTGAGCTCGGTGGGTTTGATGCCTGACGCCTGCTGCATGGTGAAGCCCTTGAAGTTCTCAATGATGCAGAACCCGTTGATCTGAGTCTCCTCATTCTCCAGCAGCTTCTCCAGGATCACACAGTAGGCACGCAGGATCTGAACACACACATTAACTTCCTCTTACTGATACTTGCAATCACAATCATTTAAGTATCAAGTCTTTTTGAAAAAATAAGCTTTTTCCTGTGTATGTAGTAACCAAGAAACACTAATTTACTTCATCGAAGGTGATCTCCTCGTAGTCCCAGTTCTCGATGTTGAACAGCAGAACCACGCGGCCGTATTTGTCTCTGCTGGACAGGATGCCGGGGTATCCGGCCTCGATGGTGCTGCGTACGGCCTCGGGGGTCAGATTCTCAAACAGCTCTGGGTAATCCTTCCTGAAACGCACGTAACCTGGGAGGAAACACAGGGACAGATACTGGGGGGTCACACCAGGCTGGTAATGTGGCACTTTTTTGTTCTCAAACACCGATGATGTTCATGTCATCCATCAACAGAATGACAGAGGTCCCTCTAGCAGCTGCAGTCATATTTTTTACTCTAAATTTTTTAAAAACATATTTAAACAATTTAAATAAGATGTGTCTTCAGTGGCTGGAAATGCCCCTTAAACTATTAAGGAAATTTAAAGTTGTGTGATGATCCAAACACTGATCAATGTGATGTAATTAGTATAGGGCTTTTAACTGCTTAAAATATTTAATTCCAATTAATTGCATGATTGTCCATAGATAACTATGATTAATCACAAATGAGGGATATTTTTCAAGTTTGTAATACTCTTATCAACATGGGAGTCGACAGATATTCTGGCTTTATGCAAATGTATGTTTATTATTATTGCAACAATTTGTTTCAATCAATTTCTGCTCAAGGAGGTTTGTTTCTACTTCCTGATTTACCAAACTACAAGGCAAGCTGAGGGTCGTAATCACTGAATGTTCATGCATTAATTGTGCATCAAAAAAATTTGTTGCATTTAAAGAAATTTGCACCCACTCTGTTTATTCCGTAAACTTTGACTGCCCTAAGTTATGAGTTTAAAATGCTGTAAATGCACTTGGATCTGCCATTTTAATCTGACTTACCCTTCATCAGCTCAAAGGCTCTGGGCACGTCGTACTTCCTGGCACGGATGAAGCGGACCAGGATGCCATCTGGTTTCTCCCCGAATGTGTCCTGCACCCCCTTGGCCAGGTCGTCACCTGCATCCGCCTTCTCCTTGATAATCGCTCGCAGCTCCTTCACTGCTGACACCCGCTTCTCATCTGTCTCGTTCAGCTCATCCTTGGCCTGTAGGGGGAGCCAGACCAGAGAGTTAGCTTACTGTTTGGAGGGCTCGTACATAGTCAATTCAAATATTGCCAAAAAGTTATTGTTTTTTATTTGTTTTACTAGTAAATGATGGATTGTAGGACTTTGCAGCTGCAGTGGTTGACAGGCTAATCTCATAACCCTATTATTTTATATTATACAAAATAAATGGACTTCATTAAGGCCAACCTTGCTTCATGTTAGCATTTTCTGTTAATGGAGATCTTGTGCTTGCCTTAACCACATATGTCTGCTTGACTTCATGTGTTAGCTTAGCTTATTCCCAAGCAGCAACTGATGCATCAGCTATCTTGGTTACCTAGCATGAAATGCTAGGCAGTTAGCCAAGGCCTTTTAAGTGTGCTACTTCTTGTGTTTTTGGTGGATTCTTTTGGAGGAGATTTGTTTATATATTGTTTTGATAACATAAGGGAAGGTTTCACAACTGTAGCTTAACCAAACTAAAACTTAGGTTAGCAAGTGCAAGAGCTAGCATAGCCAGACTCTGTTTAGTTTCTTGTGTTGACTAATTTAGCCTAATAAACTCGTCCCTCTCTTTAAAAAGGGCAAATCATGGAGCTCAGTTTAATGTCTGTATTTTTCTCTATAGTTATATATAGTTCAATACATGATAATATTATCCTGTAATACAGTGATTAAAGTCTTGAATGTATCCATGTTTTCTGTCCAGATTTTCTTTGCTAACGTGTATCTGTAGATGCTCAGCTACCTTCTGCTTGGTGTGATCTGGCACGTTGGCGCAGGGTCCAAACACCGGCCCGTGGTCCTTGACAGTGAGACGCTCCAGCTTGGCCCTGAGAGCCTGCTCCTCCTCCGACACCATACGGTAAGTTCCACTCTGAGAAGAGAGGGGGCAGTATTGATGTAAAACTTAACATGTTGCACTGCAACATTTCTACAGGAGCTCAGAAGGGACAAACCAAACACTGGCTTTCATTTTTCCCTAAGGCTAGGGGTATATAGTAAACTGCAATCTGCAACCTCACCATTAGATGCCACTAAATCCTACATACTGGACCATGACACAAAAATAAAATGCACCATTACCTTAAATGAAACTATGTAAATTACGTATATTTTGTAGGTTTAAAATCATGCAAAAACAACACATAAATCATATATATTGTTCTTTTAGTCATATAGATGAAGACATTTTCCAAAGTTTATAAACATTACAAACTTTTTAAACATTAGCAGCCATATAGAAACTGTGGATTGACAAGTTCAAGACTCCAAATCTGATTCCAACATAAGTCCAGAGGTTTTCTCGACAACTATTTCTGTTTTGTTATCTAACAGGCTGCTGATATCAGAGTGAAGCAGCACTGAATAACTTATTGCAGATTCATGTTTCTGCTCTCTGTTGGATTGTCACTTATCAGCAGGCTTTTATTCTATTGGCCACACCTGAATAGGTAATTTCCACAGTGGGCAGTTTATCATAACAGGAAAAGCACGATGGAAATAAATAATAGATGGGCCCCATTTATCTGTGCAGGTTACAGAACCCTGGTATCACTGACATTCACTCACTGGTGATGGCTAAGCAGCACATATAAATAGAACAAAGCCTATATTAATGTTATTAGCTACAACTGCACCTGTCTGCTGTGATGAAGGCCAATTAAAGACGTCACAGCAGGTGTTTTAATGGCTGATGGAAAGCATCTGTACTTTAAAAACATAGTTTGATTGTTAACACAGAAACATTTCATCCATCTGCAGAGAAACTGCCCATTAAACTGGACTGTTGCTTTGAACAAAAGCTGAATGTCTGACCATGTCGACATAATTCTCTCACAAGACTCGGTTATGCTGTGTGAGGTTTAAAACACAACTAATCCACATGAGACAAAATGCCCGTCCGCCAGTGTTGCAGGAGCATAATCAATAGGCTTCAGTGTTTGATTAATCTCCCTCACATGAGTCCAGCAAAGCCTGTAAATACACTTTCAGGGCTGCTAGTAAACCTGAAGCAGGGATTAGCAGCTGAGGCTACTGTAGCTGTTGAATGCACCTGTAACAATGGGCTTTGGTGTTGAGAAATGTTGAGCTGCACTCAGCCGTGAGTCCACGTTACAGGACGATCAATAGGTATTTGTCTTGGCGGTAATCAGTTACAGGCCTTCCCTCCTTTAATGTGCCTGCTTCAGCTCATAAATCAATTTAAAATTATGCACTGATTTCATTAATTTCAAGAGCAACAAAGTTTAAAGTAAATAAAAGTGCGAGTACTTACAACCACGGCCATCTCCTGCTCTTTATGTCAGCTTCGCTCTGCGTGAAAGAAAACGAAAAGGAGTTTTTTATGACTCACATGAACTGTAATAAAAAGAAAAATAAAACAATAGACACACTGTCCTCTGTATTAATCCCCATTCAGCCTCTCTGCTGTCACAAGGTACTTTGATTCAGCTATTTTTAGCACTTGCCTGTTCCTGGATGATTTATCAGCAGATTTGACATCGAGAGTGTTTTGGTTTCATAATCAACAGACTCACATTTTTTGTCAAGGTTTAAAATCCTCAGTATTTCATCAATAAGTTCTGAATAAGTATGAATGTTCATAAATTTAGGTTGTATAATGTGTAAAACTAGCAAAAGATGCAATAGCTTGAAACTTCACGTCCCCTGAAAAAGTGGATTTAAATAAAATAAAATGAAATTAGTGAAGATTTTATGGGTTAAGAGACAATTTATCTGCAACTATTCTGATAATTGATAATCAGTCAGAAAAAAATTGCAAAACACAAAATGGCTCATTTGTCAGGATATGTGACATTAATTGGAATATCTTTGGTTTTTAGAAAGTTGCTCAAACAAAAGAAGCAACTTGCAGATGTTACAAAACAAACTGTGATGGACATATTTGATTGTTTTTATGACTCTAAACTGTCACATCACTTGCAAATTTTGCCCAGGGTTATGATGTAAAGACTACAGACTGTGATGTGTAGAGGTTTAGCTGAAATTCTGCATTCAGAAGTTTGGAAACTCCAAACATGGCACTCGAATCCAAAGCTGCAGAACCGAGAGCACTTGCATTTTTGGGATTGTTGCTCACAGTGGGAATGCAGCTTTGAACCTCACTAGTGTTAGTCCCATGATGCACCAGCTGAGACAAATATGACCTGCAATAATCTTCACTTTATCACATGTACATCTCAAAAACCTCAGAATACAAGAAGGAAAAGTTTGTTTTTGAGTGAGAGGAAGCGAAATAGCTGCATTTTTAGTGTTCACAGTCTGCAGAGTTTGAGAGTCGTTCAGCATCTGAGGAGGAAAAGAAGCGTGAAGCGGCGGTGGAGGTGGAGGAGTCTCTTACCTGATGCAGACGTGAAGTCGCCGGCGGGGAGTCACAGGGGTGAGTGTGGAGCGAGGGTGGATGGGACCTATGATTTGTAGTGTTGGGATTAGTGGCGTCACACCAGATTACATCCCACAGATTCCCTTTTCTTTTCAATCAGCATAAAAGTGGCAGAGGGTGGGAGAGGAGAGGGGGAGGATGGAGAGGTGGCAGGGCGTCGGCTCTCTCCGGCTGAAGGGAGGAGGAGGTGGAGGAGGTGGAGGGTGAAAAATAAAAATGATAAGAATTTGTAGGTGACGATGGGATGCAGGAGGGAGGGGGGAGGTGGTGAATGACGAGGGGGCTGTGTGGTCGTGGGGGGGGGGGTCAGAGAAGGAATTAAAAAAGGAGAATGAGGTGGTTCATTATCGTTTACGGTCTCCCCTTCTCTCTCTCTCTCTCTGCCCATTATTTCAGCTCCTCCAGAGGAAAGACATTTCATTATTTTTGGGAGGAGGGGTGTGTGTGTGTGTGTGTGTGTGTGTGTGTGTGTGTGTGTGTGGAGCAGAGGGGAGATAGGGTGG
>JAPZDY010000023.1:21849247-21869301 GCA_029783645.1 Ctenochaetus hawaiiensis
GATTCCCTTTTCTTTTCAATCTGCATAATAGTGGCAGAGGGTGGGAGAGGTGAGGGGGAGGAGGGGGAGGAAGTGGAAAGCCAATGGTTGAAGGGCTCCTGCGATAAAAAAGTAGGGCCGGAGCACATTTTTCGGATGACGTAATGTTGAGCGTACGCTTTAGGTAAGAGTTGGTTTAAGGGGGTGGAGGGATTTGATTGCATTCTTAGGAGACTTGGATGGAGTGAAAAGTGACCATTGTGAGTGCTGATTCACAGTTTGGTTTCTGCAACGTGATCACGCTCGGCTGGTAAGAGAGGAGAGTCTGTGCTCGAAATGTTCTGTTTCACATGTTCAGGGACATGAATGAGGGTTTAGTCGAGCTCTGATGTTGTGACATTTTTAAACTGGACCAGCAGTGAAATTATCTCTGGTCTTTAATCTTTTTTTAATGTCTCTATTTTGTGACTAGAGTCAAAATTCTTCTCTTAGAAAATCAGTCAATCAATCTTCAACATTTAATGAAATTTCTAGTTTGAGATACTGACAACATGACTTGTGCACAATATTGATATGTAACAAACAATGCATGAACTCCATCATCAGTATCGCAGCCTTTTTGAGCGACAACAGGTTTTGTTGAGCTGCCATCAGATTTCAGAGTCCACTTTTGCAACATCAACAGGCTTAAATTAACTATTAGCAGTTAGCTGATTAATCTATATTCAAAAAGAATGCAACTATTTGATCATTAATTGGTTGTACCAATGTTTTAAACAGATATTTGAGGATTTGCCCCTTTTCTTTCTCAATTGCAAACTGTACATCTTTTCATTTTCCACAGCTGCTCGATCAAATTAAACAATTTGAAGATGTTACATTGAATTTGCATTTTTTCCCATATTTCTTTAACATTTTATGGACTAAACTGTATATTGAAAAATTGGCGTACCAGTCGTTGTTTACCATAATCTTCATTTGCAATCCTACACATGTACAAAAAAGTATTTGAAAGTAATAAAAAATTACAACTGCAGGGAAAAAAAAGCAAAGTAAAAGCGAGAAGCGGCAGAAAAATCAGCTAATTGGCTGTTGAATGAATTAACCCGGTGATACATAAAACATCATAAAAGATCACAAACCAAACAAATCACAAAACTAGAAATCCATTATTTTAAACAGGAAAGCCTCAAAATGTGCTCCATGTCAACACTCCACCTTCAGGGATTTGGATTTAGTTGCATTCATATCAGTTTACATGGACCTTTAACAATCCAGATTAGTTTTCACACATTATATCTGAGCATAGTGACGTGATGACTGAGCACGTGCAGACCTCCTCTATAGCTGAGATTGAGTGTGTGATATTGAAAGTATTTAGAGCTGAGTTTATATAATGTGATCAATTCTGTGATTATTTCATCTGATCAGACACACACACACACTCACACACACACACACATACTCTGTTCATGTCTAATCTCAGCAGAGTGACACTGAGTAAAAAATCTGTAGATTTAATCTCAAGTAATGCAGTAACAAAGAGACAAGCATGAAAACAAACTAACAAACAGCCACTGGACACTGAAAATAAGATGATACTTGTTGGATTAAAATGATAATTAATGATTTAAGACCCAACAATAAGAGGTGAGGTGATGGGGTCGCATTTATTTCTGTTATTTCATCTGTTAAAGGCATCAGTGTCCACCCTTTACATTTTAAGTAGACAGTCAATTGTGCATTAAGTCAGTGGTTCTCAAAGCTGGGGCCGAGGACCCCAGAAGGCCTGCAGGTGATTCCTGTAGGTCCTTGCAAGAAAAAGAGTTTTTTAAGAAATTTATTCTGATAATAAATTAAATCCAAAATTTGCACAACACCAGAATGTATGAGTATATTTTTGGTCATGGGTGTCACATGCCTTTAGTGATATAATAAATGTAGAAATTCTTATCAAACAGGGGACCCTAATACAAAACGCACCAAGTTGGGTCCTCAGTTTAATTTGTCACATATCAAATGATTATTGTTCCACAAACTTTTGTCCTTTTGGTCTATTGTTTTTTTTTTTTAAGTAAAAAATAAACAAATAAAAGGGTTTTCACCAAATTACCATCTCAAATCTGCTACTCTGACATAAATACTTTCTCCAGAAAGTGAAGCTCTGTTGCTGTTACCTTCATTTCTCGCCTCTTCAGGCAGGTTTCTGCATATTTGAGTGTCTGCAGACGCATCGCTGCAGAGCTTTGTTCCTTTTTTTGGTGATTTGTAATGTTTGGAAGTCGTCCATTCTCCTTTCTCTGACCCTGGTAACTAACGTCATCAGCACACGTTTTCCCCTCTGATGCAACGATTGAAGGAGCAGGCAGCCGACTACTAATCTGCTAAATCAGCCCTGATCTGCTCAATAAAGCGATTTGGGGAACAAAATTAGATGGATTGTGCAAAACAATACGACTCTCTGTTTTCTGCCTATATAGGCTGAGCTGTGGGGCCAAGTTCAGGCTTTAAACTTTGTGTGTGTGTGTATGTGTGTGTATGCATTTATGGTTTTAAGTTAGAAAAGGAAGTTAAAGCATAAAAACATTTACAGAATAATAACAAATGCGGCTCCACCTGCAGCAGGTTGTTTCATGTTTAGTCAATGTAAGTTAAGTAAAAACAAGAATGCATCAGAATTAAATATTCTACTCACAAAAGCCGCTTAAATTTTTAATGTTAAGTTTTTCACTCACTGGGATTTAAATGGGAATGCTGGGAGAAATAAAACTTTTAAAGTGAATGTGGTGCTTTTGTTTGACATACCAGACACATACCAGGTTTGTGGCACCGTCCTGCTGTTTTCAGGTCAGCCCAAGTTCACCGCAGTGGGTTTGGTAACATTTTGGACACCATGCCATTAAATGATCTCACAGACTCTGATCCGGTGTTATAGACAGACTGTGACCTGCTGATTTCCCAACACCAACACAGCCGTGTTTTAACCTATTAAAACTACTGGTGCCAATAATGCTGCTGCTAATGAAGAACTGGCACTGGATCATGAAGGATGACCATGACGCCATACTGAGATTTTCCTCTGCAAGTAGCACTGACCCCTTTGCACAAAAGACTTTAAGAGATATAAAATACATGCTAAATAAAGTAGCACAGCTGACCTCGATAGCTTCTCAGAATAAAATATATCAGTCATTTTAGATGCATATTTAGTTAACTAATTCATGCAATTTTCAAATATTTTATACCTGATTTTCTTTTTTAGTTGGGAGCAGAAGGCACTGCAAAAAAACAAGGCTGCATGTTCTTAAAAAACTGATTCAGAGTAAAATCATCATGTATTTGGAGTCATGTTTGGTTCAAGCAAAATGAATACAAGTTCAACATTCTCTTTTTCTACCAGATATGTTTTGTCTCCATCTATTCTTGAGGGGAAAATCTGTTCCTTAAGCCTCCAAATGCTCCACTATGTTCACCAGCTACTTGCTAAGTGTGTCTGTCTGCTGTTTGGTGTTTAGCAGGAGGTTTAAGTGTCTTTCTGGAGCTTAGAGAGTTTTTTCAATGAAAACTTTGATGCAACAGAAAACAAAATGCGACAAAATCAGTAAAGCTGTTGTTCCATTTTACCATGATGCCTTTTTATTAGGACAATAAGAGCAGCTTACAGTGAGAGGTGATGAACAAACATCATTACAATTCAACCGTCACAATACAAAACATCGAGGCCGCATACACATGGAGGTAAATGCAAGTTTCTGCAAGTTGCCTCAAGTTTAGTTTTTTAAAAATGTTTTTTACTTTTGTCTATAAAAACCATTTTAAAAAGCTTCTTTTCACAGCAGCAACATGTGCATTTTTATACTCTAACATGAACATTTTATAAAACAAACTGAACCAAAAACCTCCATCTGTGGCCAAAGACAAGCCTTGTGTCCTTTCAGTTGTTCAATTTTTCCTTTCAAGTAAGAGCAGATACAGTAGAGAACTCCAAACTCTGCATTTAATAAGTTAATTACACCAAACTTTAAGCACCAACGTCACACTATAAACATAATCATGTCTGTCACAACTATCAACTCTGCAGGCAAACGTTTGGTTTCACAGCAAGAAAATATGCTGTTAACTGCAGCCATGTTTAACATGTTTCAAATAATAAATTAGCAAGTGTTTTTATTTAAGCAATAGAGTTATTTTCCCTAAAGTGATAAAGTGAGACAATCTTATATTTCACCCCAAAAAATTACTTATCACTTCATATAATGTCAAGATGTTAATCATCCATTCACATTATTATTATTATCTGAACCTGTTCTGCTGTCTTTCCTCTATATATCACCATGTTATAGGGGTCTACTGAGGTATTTCATGCTAAGTGTGTCACTTAAATCATGAATCCTCTCCTCTCATTGGCTGTCAGCTGTGACATCATCCGGCCAGTACTCGTCCTGCATGTAGTGGTTTGAGGAGGCGAAGCTCGGCTCTTGCGGCGCGTCGTCGTCCCTCAGCTTGTTCTGAAGCTCCTGCTCCCACTCGCCCTCCACCAGCTTGTAGAGGTCGAGGGCGGCCTGAGCGTCCTCCACCGAACAGTGACCTCTCCTCCCCACCTGGAAAACACAGACAGGGTCAGAGGTCAGCTATTAAATATATTGATACTGGCAGCAGATTCCATACATACAGACTGTTATTTAGCTATATTTACATATAATTAAAGGAAACAATATGTGTGAAAGAAATCTGAATAAAAGATTAAACCAGTTTTAAAATTCTTGTTTCATGAGGATTATATGACCCTTTTTTTCCCACTCTTGTTTTAGAAGATATTTTGGACTTAAAATGGCCAAAATATCAAAATTGTCCAGTTCATAAAAAAGCAAACTTTAGGGGAAAAAAAGAAAAATGGAAGAAAGAAGAGTTTTGCTTGGAATTTTAAATCTGGGCATAAAAACTGTGAATGGAGTTTTAATGAAACAGCACCCTCTGGTGGACAAACATCACAATGACACATTCTAGATTACAACGTACATCTTTAATGTTATTCTTTGCAATTACGTTGCAGTTGACATTTGTGCTAGAACTTAAATATCTGTGATTAAATTATATCTTTCAATGCAGCATTAAAAGTTAAAGTGAGCCAGAAAAATACATCTTAATGATGAACAGGATTTTCAATGAAAAGTTGCTAAAAGTTTTCTAAAAAAAAGTGCATTAAGTATTAAACATGTGATGATTCGACAGGCACGTTAAACTGGACTGTTTTCTACAATAATAAATCTTTTATTTTATAGAAATAAAATCAAATTTTTCGGTGCATGAGTGTGAAAACGCCTCAGACACTCAGGAGTCTCACCTGTATCCTCCTGTTCAGCAGCTTACTGGCCAAGATTTTTAGGGAGGGGCAGCGTTCACGGGGAAAACCGGCCAATCGGCTGAGGAGACGCGTCGTACTTGTGTCTCTGACCATGTGACCTGGATGGAGAATGTCCAACGCCTCAAAGTCGTTGTATACGGAGTGACCGACAACCACTTTGCCCTGAAGGATACTGAGGATCTACAAGAGAGAAAAAACACGTGTCAAAGAGGACAAATACAAATTTACCTGCAATTACTGATCATGACTGATTTGAAGTGTGAGATTGGTTGAAAGTGTGTTCAGTTTAAACCAAATAAGCAATTTGAATCACTCCCGACATGTACACACTGGAGCACTAAGAATGATTTAAATTTAGACGCAGCACAGCAGGTGTTTGAATATTTCACAGACTCATCAGGATGAACTGGATTCCCACTTCTAAGTGCTGCTTCTTTAATCTGCATTACAGCTTCTCCCTCTTGACAATACCTTAAATTTCTATACTTATTCCCCCCTGAGGGGATGAAAGCTGCTAAGCAGGCTCAACATGGAGCAAAATAACTCCATGCATCTGCTCTAGAAACCAGGCCAATACATTACATATGGTGGCTTGATTTTTGTAGCTAATAATTACTAAAAACACCTTATAATAACAGAGATAAAACTTAACTGGTGATAAATATGTGTTGCATGAACAAAAACCTGAAAACAGTTCACATATTCTGCAAAAATGGAATCCAGCTCTGTAGCCAAATTCAAAAACTATCTGTATCACTGCAAATATACTGTATCTGTTTTCTTGTGGGGCTTCATTTGAATCAAACATTACACGTCTTAATGCTTGAAAAGAGGAAAACTCAGATGGTTACACAAGACAATTTTTTAACAAGATAAACCTTTCCTTCCTGTCCATGGCGACTAATTTATATAAGCTTATTGAACGTAAACATAAAGAAAAGGGAGATTATTTTAAAAAAAGTTATTTGATGTATCTCAGATCCCAAAGGCCTCACCTCCTCCCTGGCCTGAGCGAAGGGCATGGCGTTCTGCAGATGATGCCTCCTGATGCCGCTCCACCGAGTCCTGTAGTCTGTGACGGGCTGACACGGTCGCACATATTTATCATACAATATGTTGCCGTGATAGTCCAGGATGCTGCAGCGGGCCAGCTCGCTGCAGCGCCCACCCGGCCCCGTCCCCACCATCTCACAGTCCAACGCCACCACTGTGGTCGAGCACGAGCTGAGGCACGGCGAACTCCGACCGCTGGCCGGAGGACTGGCCTCTGAGGAGAAACCACTGTCCACCTCCCAGCTGTCTCTGAGAGCTGTGACCAAACTGTGGTGGTCTGAGGGTTTCAGCTCAGGCCCAGAGACTTTATTTTTAGAAACATCAGTACTCTTAGTTTCAGAGTTCAGAGTTTTTCTACTTTCCTGGGATGTTTCACTGGATTTAGTCTTTTTGACCATTTTATTTGTCTCTTGTGGTTCGCTGTGGTCGTCCCCTGTTTTCCTCTTCATGTTGGCAATGATTATCTTTTGTTGGTATTTCTTCCTTGCTAGTGAGTTCTCCATGGCACGAAGCACCATGGCTTTTTTGCACAAGTACCTGTAGTTACTGAGAAGTCCCCACGAGGTGCTTTTGTTTCTTTTTGACGGCTTTGTCATCATCCACTAATAATGCCAGCTTTGCATTCATTTCTAGAGAAATAAAACAACACAAAAGCAGTCTGATTATTATTAGAAAGAGAATTTGGTTGGTGGGTATCACCTTTCAAGATTGCGTTTATTAACAGCATTGCACCTTCTGTCGCTGCTGTTGCATAAGCTTGGTTACCTCACCATGTGTGAGCATGCAGTGGACAGGCAGCATACCGAAATAACACATTACTACTGAGAACAACGTTTAGAAAGAAAATATAAACCAACTCTCAAATAAGAACAATCTAAGGATGTGTTTTGTAACTCTGAGATTTATAGCTCCATACAATATATTACTAACTTTGAGGAGAAGGTGAATGACAGCAACACATTACCAATTCTGTGGCAACAAACAGTCTAATTTACATGCTGAATTTTGCAATTAAATGAGCTCCTTGATAGTTGGTCAATTAAATTGGTTATCAATAAAAGTGTGGAATATGTCATGGGAGAATATTTCAAGATATTCCACATAGATACTGGACGACAAATTCATTTCTGTCCATAAGTGCCACCAAACTCAATTCAAAAATACCTGTATTCAGAAGGTAGGTTTAATCAAGTTATAATGTTATTTATATGAATTTCACAAAATGCCCGTTGACAGCATACCTGCCTCCGTGATGGGCAATAACATTGGCGATCAGTGTTAAATCAAATTATCGCTGTAATAAGCTTAATTATCACTAATAAAGACGTGTTTGATGAAAAGTAAATGCTTAGCTAAGGTCTGTCGCCACGGCAAATTGTAGCTAACTGACATTTAGACAGATAAGTTAGCTTATAAGATCGAGAAAGCTTCGCTAAAATTAAGACACAGATCATATTTCTTCTTCTACTGCCGAAGAAGTATGCAAAGACACAAACAAATTTTAACAATTTCAACATTGAGGTTACCTTTTGAAGAGAAGCACCCAGCTGCACGTGTACAGTCAGAACATGTCCGGGCAAGATTCGGCTGCTCTTCTTCTGATTGGCTCTTTTTCTTCCTCGTTGTTTTCTTTTCCGCTGGAAGCGCTACACTGTCAAATACCAACGGAGTCTCCGCCTGCTGGTTGGAATGCTTTAATGCTCAAACTGTAACCTCACGAGCGAAAATATTTTACTATTCAAACAAATCAAACTGTGACCGCAAAGAAGGAAAAATAAACGATAGAAAGAGATCGAACCAAAACCAGTAAATTACTCCCCGCGGCACCGTGATAACTTAATAAATTTATTTATTTATTCAGTTATTATTTATGTTGTAAAAAACGTTTAGATACTTCATTGACAATACATTTGGTACTGTAAAAAAATAGTTATATTGCATTGTTTTCTGTTATCATCTCATACCAGGAGTATTTTTTCTGTCGATCACAAATTGTATCATTATTGTCAATTCCTTACAAAACACTTATTTATTATGAGAATCTATCTATCTATCTATCTATAGATATATATAGATATAGATATGAACAGGATAAAATGAGGTCCCTCACTTCATTTTTTAAACATCATGTTTGTTGAATTTTTATCAGTCCAACAGAAGGTGTTTGAAGACTTTGGTCTCTGAGAGTTTTTGATTGTTCTGAATTATAAAAACCAAGAGATTGATTTTTAATTATCAATATTATTATCCCCAGCTGAAGCCTTGTCACTCTCAGCCATCTATTGCAAGTTACTTGTTATAATATTGGCAATGAAAAAAAATCTGAGAGTTTTACCAACTAAGTCTGTGTGATTTAACATTTATGTGCAGGAATAAGAATCGTACAGATTATTTTGGTTTTGTGGGCCTTTTTATTTCACAATCCTTCCAAATGTACAAAAATCAAAGACGTGTTACAAAACAAAACAAAACAAAAAAAAGAAATAAAGAAAGAGGAATTCACCATAACCATTATCCCCTGTGACAACAACAACAAAATTCAACAGATGACTTGAGACTGGCGTCAAACCAAAGTGCATCAGCCTGAGGCGTGGTAGACAGACCAGGGGAAATAAAAATCTCAATTTTTTTTTTTTTCAAAAGTTGTCCCCTCTTCCCTAAAAATTTGTGTTTGTTTTTAAACATCAGGCAGGCCCTGGCCACCACCTCTCCGCCTTCCACAGTTTTCCCAGAGCAGCGGAGGACCTAAAAAGGGAGCGCCGCATCTTTTCGACTCGGCTTCAGAGCATTCGGTAGTTCACTAAGAGAGTGGAATATAATTTAGTTCTTTCTTTGCACGGATTTTCGCAATCCTCCTTCTCCTGTTGTGGGAGGGATGTTGAGGTCCTGTAAGGAGCTTTTATAGCTCTATCTTGTCGTCGTCGTCCTTCTTCTTCTTCTTCTTCTTCTTGCCGTCGTCCTGCACCACTGGAGGATTGGTGGCCTCTCTCTTCAGGTAGGAGATAAAGTCGCTCACCTCGCGACCTCCCTGAAACATGAACGGTGAGATGGGACGATGAGCAGAGACGATACAAACATGACCGGACTTTGTTTTGACGATCACTGAAGCAGAAACTCACCTCATATTTCTTTGGGCTCATCTTTTGTCCAGCTCGGGCAAAGTACAGTGTGGGGAAACTGTGAAAACAAAGGTGGAGGAGATTGATTGGATTTCATATCACTGTGCCATCAGACAGATGTGTTCTTCAGATCCTTTTCAAGTGAGCAATCAAAGTGACCGAGATGGAAAAATAACACCTTTTAATCCAGAGTTCAAACACCCACAAAAGCTAATATTTACTTTGGAGCCCAAAGAGGAAACAATATCAACATTTGGGGAATAAAACCCAATAACAATATTTTGGCCTTTGCCAGTTCAACAGTCTAACTGTGATTAAATTTTAAAACTTTAAAATGAAATCAAAAAGCTACATGAAGGAGTGAGTGTGAAGGATCTGACGAGTTGATTTGATTAAAACTTCTCAGCCCTTATTTAAATAATCTATTTTTTTTGTATTTGTCAAGTAAATGAATTAAAAAGGAATCAAAGCGGATCTCAACCTTAAAGTATACGGATGACTTTTGGTGTGATATTTTAAAACATTTTGTTTCTAAACTTCCTCACTAGTTTGGGCTTTAGGAGACTTGAATCTAAATGTTTCCTGACTCACCCGCTGACTTCATAAGGAGGTGGCACATCGTTGGCTGTGGCGTCCATCTTGGCGATGACGATGTTGGGATCGTCAGTAAGCTTTAAGAGCAGAGGAGAGAAAGAGTTAAAGGTTTTATTCACAGAATTAACCTTGAGAGAGTCTAACTATGTCCAGTCCTTCTTTTGGGTTGGACATAATTAAAGACAACAACTTTTGATTCAGTGATGGTAAAACAGCACTAGTGTTGTGGTTGCTACTGATTATAAAACAAATACAATGGTCAAGTTGTTTATTTCGGTCTCTTAAGGTTTGTTCGTGCAAATTTTGACGTAAACAAACTGTTGCCAGCTGCTCTTTGGTTAAAGTCAATAAAACGTGTCGGTTCAGAGTTAAATCTTAATCTGGTAAATATTGTTTTAGCAGCAGATGAGAAGGAGGGAAGTCGTTAGGCGTCTGCTCTCTCACCTTTTCTCCCAGCTCTTTGAATTTGGGCTCCAGGTTCTTGCAGTGTCCGCACCATGGAGCGTAGAACTCGATCAGCACGTCTTTGCTGTCGTCGTTGACGATGTCGTCGAAGTTCTCAGCCACAACGACCTGAACGACAGACATCAGAGGTTCATTCATTAAGGTTCTGTTTGTCATGTTTATGTTTTTTTTCCTATTTGTTTTCAACTTGTAAGTAAATCAGCCTTGTTGGAAATGAGGGAAATCTTTATACAGTATAATAATGACTATCTACTGCAAGGCACACATTTTTTGTGAATGTGCTCAAAAGCCAAGAGGTGGCTACCTTTATACTGTAACTTGCATTTAACTTCCTTTTTTGTTTTCACAGCTCATATACTGATTAATAATCACAGCACAAAACATGCACCACTGAACGCACAGTAACTGTTCAGGTTTATGCTTTTTAGAAGTGACTACTTGTGCAAAGTCTCATGAACTAGTTTTTTGTTTAAGTACATTTTATTTGAAGCTCAAAAGAGCCTCAGTTTTATCTAAAAATTTATCCACTTGAGTCAAATATTTTTACTTAACGGGGGTTGAGAAAGACAGTTGATGATACATCCCTTATAAACATGAGACAAACTTAACAGTCTAATCCGTTTATTTGCCTCATGTGTTCTTAAGATCTGGCTGTATTGAAGGATCAAGCATCAGTGTGTATTTTCCTTTTCATTACAAATATTAAATCTCAGTTTATTTATACGGAAGGAATGTAAATATAATTCATGAAGGAGAAAAATGTTAAAGCAACATGTAAACCTATTCTCTAGGAAAGTTCAGAGGTCAAATTTATAATAAATAAACAAAATAAAAACACAGTTATAAGGCACATACTGGGTAGAAACTGAGTATCTTTGTGGAGGTTTCATCTCACCTTGACAGGCCCGTCGTTGCTCTCTGGGATGGGCTCTGATTTGAGGTAACGCTTCAAGGAGCCACTGAAGTAGCTCTCCAGGAAACGCTCCAGGGCTTTTCCATCACGACTGTGTGGGGAACAAAAACAACAATTACTTAAGCAGCCAGTAAACTATGAAGAAGGGGCTTGAATCCAGAAACTACAATGTAACTTTGGTGCAAAACATCATCCAAGAAACTTCTTAAAAACTCACATCACTGTAACATCACATTCAACGTTCGACTTGACTTACGAGAACTCTTCGGTCATGACGTATTTGTCTCCCTTGGCGGTGCGGATGGCCACCTGGGGCAATTCTCCTGAGTTGCCCTCCATGCCGAACTCAGACATTTCATGGCTGAACATCCCCCGACTGGCCACGGCAAAGTTCAGCTTCTTGCCCTGATCCAGGAAGCTCTTGGCCACCTTCATCACCCTGCAAAATGTCAGTTTCATCTGTTTTAGAAAATGTTCTGCTTTGTAAAATGAAGAAGAGCAACAGATCCCACACAGGGGGTTTAAGATTTGAGCTCAAACAGCCACGACACGGTGCTGCGGAAAGAACAAGCCTGTGATGAGTTCAAAGACACCTACCTGTTCCTCCAGTAGTTGGAGCCCTTGGGGTTTTTGTCATAATCCACATCATAATAAGCCACCAGCAGGTCCTTCCCCCTCAGCTGGTCTTTGTTGTCATTTGTCATGTGAGGGCAGATTCCAAAACTGAAGAGAGAAATTAAAAATGGCTTTAGTTTAAAATGATATTTAAACTCACAAACTCTCTCTTTTGGATGATTACGGTTGACCACATGATTCAGGGGTTTACTGCTGTGCAACAAGTGCAAACCTTTCATTTAAACGTTTAGATCTTATCGCACTTTTCATTTTAAAAAAATCACACTTAACATACAGATGTTCTACAAAAAGAGGCTGGTGAGAGAAAACACAAGTGAACTGCATGCTGGGAAGCTGCATATAACTCCTGTAACTTTTTTGTTTCACTTAAACAAGTTTGATTTCTGCCTTTAAATGAACAAAAACACACCTTATCACATATACTGTCAAATACAGAAAACACTTAACATGAATTCCCTTTATAAAACCCTTAGAAATATTACTATTCACCGACGAGAGAACAATTTATCACTACATCACTTTTGTGCTGCAATCTAAAGGCGCCCTTATGCACTGCACTGCAGCATACTTGGTGAAATATAAAACAGGAAACAGCGCATTTTGGTTTCACATTGAAACCTTGTATCTTTAAGGTCACGAGTGAACAACAACTTAAAAAGAAAAACACCATGAGACAATAAGAGATTTTGTTCATCACAAGAGCCACACACACAGCTGCTTACAGCCTGGATTTATTCAATTCTCTGACTCATTTAGTCGCTCAGTCAGAGTTAAGTGAGAGCTGATGGTGTTTGCTGAGTTCACACCTCACCTTCTACACAAAGTCCCATCAGCACTGGGACACATGTGTAAATATGGGCAGTTACTTTGCAGGATGACTGTACGTCTAACCCACTTCCGAGGCCAACTACTGAGACATATTGTGCTTTGCAAACCAAAGGAACCTTCATCTCTGCCTCCTAAACTGCAGCATCTTTAAACGATGGGGCATGAAATGATTTAACACTCACATGTTGTCCTGGATGAACCTCTTGATTTTGTTGTTGGTGAATTTTTCCTCACTGAATTTCACAGAGCTGTCCTCAAACTTGTTGTTGAGTCGTGGTGGGCGGAACAGGACGACTCCCCTGTGAACATGAACAGGACATGTTACGTTACCAGCTGTGCACCGACAGCAGCTACAGCAATGACATCAAGTTTATAAGGAATAAAGTAATTCTGACTTTTTTTGGTGATATCTGTTCCCTGGACTCGTCTCAAAACAAGAAAGATGAATAGGCCGAAGGCAGAAAAGGCTACTTACTCTCCTTCAATGCCGTTGCTCTGGAGGAGGTCCTCAGAGTTGGTGTGGGCGAAGCGATAGTTGTCCCTCAGGGCGCTGGCTGACTTCAGGAACTCTGACTGTGCCGTGCTCTTGTCATCAGCAAAGAAACCTTGAAAGGAAAGACATCATTTTTTAGACCAAAATACAATAAACAAGGTCCCTTTTTTTCCAAATTTCACCAGCTTTGACAGCAAAACACTGTATTGTTTGTCAGTGTAGTCAAAAACTTGGCTCACGTTAGCATCAGACGCCTTTTCACATTACTGAAGGTCTCAGCTAACACAGAAACTAGCTGCTAGAGAAGGCAATGACTGAAATTTGAACATAAACTCACCAACAACACTTGCATCTTGATCCTCAATGAACTTCTTCAAGTCTGCATCTGTTTTGAGCTCAACGGAAGCTGGGCCAGCCTGCTTCTTCAGGAAACTGACAATCCCATCTACAGAGAGCAAGAGGAAAGAAAAGGAACGACACAGAGAGGAGAAAAGATGAAGAAATACAGAAAACAAAGATTACCATGAGGTGACAGAAATGAGTAGATAAAGGGAGTATTTATAAAAAATGTGAGAACTTATGGTGAGAACTTAAATATATGCTTAAATACCTGCAGTTCTGGGGCCATCATAGGGACCAGATTCCTCTCCGTCCCTGAAGATCTTCAGGGTTGGGTAGCCACTGACACCATATTTGCTGCATGTGTTGCTGTTGGCTGTGCAGTCAACCTAAGGGGAAAGGAAATAATTGACTTTACAAAGAGGTAAAGATATAGTACAGAGTGCAGAGAGCCCTGCTAAAGTGGACAAAGTTAAGTGAACTGCATTATGCAATACCTTGACCAGAGGGACGATGCCTTTCAGACGTGTGGCTGCTGTCTCGTACTCAGGTGCTAACCTTTTACAATGGCCACACCTAATGGACAGAGGAAACAGATCAGTCAGCGAGCAGAAAGTTAAACTTTAGCTAGATTCAGGTTTCAGCCTGGCAAAAGTCCTGCGGGAGATCCTGCTATTTCACCGTGTGATATTTGATATATCTAAAGTAATTCAATAGGATTTGTTAAATTCAAAGTCATGTTGTATATCCATCACAATTTGCCAGAGTCATTGGTTGTGTATTAACATGTTTTTTTTTTCTGTTAGTAGGTCAACACTAAAAGATTTTTTTTGCATTAACAACTAAAAAAATCTGCAAGTACTCATATTTGATAAATTTAGAAATTGCACTTAATATTTTTGCCTTAAACAAAGGTTTGCGCTCTAGATAGTTCAATAAAGTTCAATAAAGTGTTTAACTTCGGTGTTTTAACAAATGCTATTCCTATCAACTTCTATTTTACTCAAGTTTGGCACAGTGAACCACGTCAGAGATCTTCTGAACCAATCAGAAGTGGACACCAAAACTTCACTGGCCAATTAGAACGTTACAACAGTAAAAGGCCACGCCCCTCACTTCCTCATAACCTCATTCGCACGTAGTTTCAATTGAAAAGGATTTAGAGCAATTACAGATAAAAGATTTAACTAATATTAGCTGTTTTTACATTTTTAATAGCTATGCATTGTCACGATAAGGCAGTCTTTGGATTACTTGCCTACGTAAAAAAGACAGTTAATAAATTGACAAAGATCCTCGTAACACCTTTCCGTTAACGTTAGCTAACATGCTAACGTTTGGTCACTAGCCAATAAACCCAAGACAATTTTGACACCGTTAGGACTCTGTTAATTTTGTAAGCTTACAGAGATGCCGTGTGTAATTTAAACAACAAATTTCAAAAGAACACACATCAAGATTCATTTAAAATGTCATAGGTTCTGCAAGGTGGTAGCTAAACTGCTTACCACAAAACAAATTACGTTAAGCTAGCGTTGCCTTATCACTCCAACCAGCATATTTGCTCAGCCACTCCGTGCATATCAGTCAGTGTGATAAGACTCACCATGGAGCGAAAAATTCCACCAGAGCGAGGCCATGGTCTCCAATTTTGCTTTCGAAATCATCATCCGTGTAGTCGAGCACATCGCTGGCCGTGGTGAGCGCAGCGAGCGCCGCTAAAAAGATAAGCCTCAACATCGCACACCTCACTAGCTAAAAGTCTTCTACACTTTTTGTTAAACAAAATAAAAAATTTAAATTGCAAATTGTGCCCGTAGCAGCCCCGCTATTCAGCTATTATGGAAACCTAGGCTGCAAGGCTGCTCGGACAGGGCCAGACGCAGACTAGTCGATAGAGAAAGAGAAAGGGATGGAGGAGATGAAAATGTTGAAGCAGGCAGCGCCGGGACCTCTCCTAACCACAGTGTGGCAGCCTCTGATTGGTCTAATCAGCGCGTCACTCTGCTCGCTTCGGCCAATAGGAAGCAGGCGAACGACTCTTGATCTTTTTTCGACCAATCATAATTTGACAAAATCAAAACTCTTGTCTTACGCGCCACACGCGGAAGTGGTTATGTCAATAGTTAACTGCTTGAAATTATGACTTATTAACGACTCGCAAATGACTTTATGTGTGCAAATAACATTAAGTCATATTATGTTTAATACGTTTACATACGAGTGAATGTCCATTCATTCTTAGACACCATAAATACCGTTGCAGTCATAAAATGATTGTCAGACAAGAGCATTACTTTTCTGATTATTGACATTTGAGTAGAGAATCGTTTTCATGTCTTTATGCTGCACTTATCTCACAGATCTGAGTCAAAAAGTATACAGACAAGAAAGTAAAGCAAAACAAAAAAAGAAAGTTTAGATGCAGGAGACCAGGCAACATCATACTTCAAGCAAAGCAATGCTATGTTAATTTTATCACTTAATTAAAAAAGGAGGAAGTTATAGAAAGTTACAAACAAGTTTTAACAATCACTCTCACTCTCATCTTGCATTTAATATAGTTCAGTTTCATTCACAACGATTGTATTGAGATCTTTTTTCGGGGAGAATGGCAGCACTACTGGTTACCACTTTCACAAGCTCAAATGTCATGATGTACAAATCCTAAATGTACTCTAACAAAGTACCACTTTGGCTCAGGTGTCAGCGAAAAGGTCAAACATAATGATAACATGTTGATCTGCAGGTTTTTACAGTCCTTGTATCTGTTGTGGAAAAACTAAGCCCCCAGGATTTAGTGTACTGGAGCCTCAATGTTTCTGGGAAATTAAATCTCATTATCTGAATTTTACATCTTTGTCTGTTAATTTTCCACAGTCCACAGACTGCCTTCTATGTCATAATTTGTGTCTTCTGTGTTGCCACTCAAACAGAAAATTATTTTGAAAGTCAGACCCTTAACAAACAAAATGTAAGTGTCCTGCCTTCATAACATAACATCAGTAACAACAACAGATACTTTAAGATGGTAACTGCTCACACTAACTACCATATCAGTTGAGATGAGTCCTGCATTATTACTTTAATCTTGAGGCCTTGCCTTGAAAAGGTGCTTTGTGTCAAAACCTAGTTATAAAAACATTGTTATTTGAGTTTATATTGTGCTCACTTTATACATATTCTTAAATATAAGGTGTATAAATTGAATTATCACAATTTAACTGATACACAGATGATAATGAGTTCAGTTTTTACTCCGGCAGAGGGGTAATGGAGCTGCCTTTTGTATTCAGCTGGAGGCAACAGAATATATATTCAATACATAAAGTGTGGGAGGAGGGAGGTGAGACAATAGCATGAGCCCAACAAGAAGTTTTTTGCTCTAGGGTTCTCTAACAGGTTCATCTGCCTGATTATGAGACAACTGAGTGGGCGATGAGCTTTCTTTAATTCCCTGTAACTACTTTAATGTTGTTCAGATCCTCAGTTTTTAAAATTACTGAAATAAAATCAGGCAAACATCCCCAGTCTCATAAAAATTGGTGGGAATACACTGCATATTCTGGTCTTATGCAGTATGTGATGAGCATTTTTCCTTCTTTAAAACCCTGCAGTTCTATTTTATGCCACTAGGGGGAGCTATTTAATAGCGTCGAGTGCTTCTAGATCCCTAATGCTCTGTTCACAGTCAGGTACATTATTTGACCTCACTTCAGAAATACTGTATATTTCATCAGTGATGTATGAAAACACACATACATGACCTCACAAAGTAACATAAATTTTATTTTAGATGTAATTCATTCAAGACATTAGAATCCTCTACATTTTTCACAAGTATTTGTACTCAGAATGTATTCAGTTCCAACCTGTACCTTTACATTTTCTCTGTTCATAGTTACTTAGATTCCCAGTGAAAAAAAGCTTTAAAAGTAGCTGAAACAAGCCAATAAATCTCTCTAAGCGACCCGTGTAAGTTTCCTTCAGCGCTGTTTTCTTTAGAGCTCAGGCCTTCATCACTTTTTCATTAGATCCAAGTTGCTCTGCCAAAACTCTGTCATGCATCCATATTACTTCAAACCAGCTTACTTTGCCATTTTTGAACAGGGAAGAGTCGTAGAGAAGTTGTACAAATTTTCAAACGCCAAGAAGTGTTGAAGTGATGAAAATTGAAGGGCTTCAACCAAAAAACTGGGTAAAAACTTTTCTATTGTTCCCTATTTTTCATAAAAACACAGAACACCTGCCACTGTTGAAAGAGCCAAACTGATCTCGATTTAGATGAAGTGATTTTTGTAGAGTATTATAAATGAGTTGCCAGTGCTCAGCAGTACGATTCAATTATGCAGATGTGATAAAAGAGAAGAAACATGAAAACCCCTCAGCAGGCTGTGCATGAATATTTCACATGAGGTTTATAGTGTTGTAATACAGTCTTTATAATTCATTGTGCATTTGGTGTGCAAAGTTCAGAAAAACACATTGAAAACATGATTAAAACATGATTTTTTAATATGAGATGGATCTTGATGATGTTTAATGTCACTATTAACGTATAAAACTCATATTTGTCTGCATAAAAAGTGTTTTTGCTTTATTCTTATAAACTCCACCTCCCAAACAAACCAGTTTCCAGTCAGCAACTCCCTTCATCTCCCCTCATTTATCTCAGAAATCCACACAGCCGACTGACAAGCTGTGTTGCTAATCCTTTAAAGCGGAGCTGTGCTGCTTCCAGAGCAGCTCCAGTTTACTGTAAACTTACAGCTTAGATGGCGACGGCTGTGATAGATGGAAATAATTTTAATGAGGTTAAAGGAGGGCTGACTGTCAGTGTAATGAAAGTGCACAGAAACATTATTGCACTTTGTGCAACATCTGTACCTTTTCAAGGTCACTGATTGGACAAACACTGGCATCACAGCGTATCGTTCATACACATTACACTAGATACTGTCAGCTAAAGCATTTTTTATCATAATTTAATCAGCGTTTTAATGCCGGTGAACTCAGTCTGTTTCATTGCTATTCAACCACCATCTCATCCCAGGAGCTGTGCTTTGTGAACGTAGCTCTCCTCTGCACTGTAGAGATTTGTTCTCCGTTGCCCACAAAAGCCCCTTTCCTTCCAAATCGGAGCCCCCTATTGCCTCGGAGAAGTGGTTGCCCCGGCAACCCCCTCGCTCCTCAGCCATATCTGGAACAAAGGGGGGAGGAGGAAGGGAAGAGGAGAGGTTTGCAGCATTATGAGAGTCTGTGAGAGATGAGGAAGGAGGGAGGGAGAGTGGAAGACGATGCACGAGTGTGTTCAAGACATCAGAACCTTCCTCCTCTCCTCCTCCTCCTCGTCCTGACGAGAGAGAAAACGGATTCCTCGCAACACCAACACTTGACATCTCAGCTGCGTCTGGTCGGAACACTGAACGCCTTGTTGTCCTGTCAGCATCCGGACCAAAACACTGGAAAAATTGTTGCCTGTTTCATCACTGGAGACAATAAAAGCTTATTTATTCACAATGGGACAAAGCACTCGTCAGATACTTCCTTCATTGTCGAGAAAACAAAAGCATCTACGCACTCGTTTTTAAACATCAGACAGAGACATAGTTAGGTTCATATTCACTCTTAAATGCGGATAAGGTTGCACACATTTTAGTGTATTTTCTGCTGTTTGTGCGTATTAAATGTGTTCACGGTCAGATTTAATCAATTCATCAATCCATCAATGAGGTTAGAGGATAAGTCCGGCAGTATTCTGTGTTTTTGTTGTTGTCATAACCTCTCATGAAAAGACCAAAGCTAACAACGTGTCAGTCTGTCCATACTTTAAACATATAACAATATTTTTAGATGACACATTGGACAAAAACCATGAAAAATTAAACATGTATCCCTGTATGTGACAAAGAAAAGGACTCACACATCTGAGAAGCTAAAACTGGAGAGATTTATAGATTTTTTTTTTCCAAGTTATTTAGTTATCAAAAATAGCTGATGATTCACTTTCTGAGCACGGACCAATTAATGATTTGCTCATATGTAGCAGCTCCGGTGATGAACTCAAACAGCAACCTGAGGCTGTTTCAAGCTGTGACTTGAATCAAGCTACAGAACCAAAGCTTATGGAAATGAAGGAACATGTAGCTCAAAGGTGTCAGTCCCTCCAGGATTTCGCAGGCGTTTTTCAAGTTTGTTGCGGCCTAAAATGCCTGAATTCGTGGCAGCTTTTCTAAAAAATTGCGATGTAAGTTGCGATGTTTTAAGCGT
>JAPZDY010000023.1:21904466-21930569 GCA_029783645.1 Ctenochaetus hawaiiensis
CAATGACTGACTTCCTGCTGAGCCCACTCAGGGACTTGAAGATCCTCTGGAGGGTCTGAGAAATCAAATAATCAGCATTAAAATACAACATGTATTCTAACAAAAATCTGAGTTTAGCTGCCTCTAATATGTTTCATTTTAGTGAGAAAGTCTTACAAGTATAAACTTTGTAGTGATAAGAACAAGTTGTGATATAAAGATCCGAGATATATATTATTTTAGTCTACAATAACATGTTTGGTACGGCTGGACAGCTTTCAGGTGTGTTATTTTAGTGATTTATTTCATAAGACTATGGCTAATCTGGAAAGGGATTATAGGTTTTAAATGTAGCCAGTGAATAGTGATTTTTTTTACAGCTACAATTCAACCTAAAATCTTTCAGTGAACTTTTATATTTTGGTGATATAATTTTGTTTGTAATAACAGAAATATTCATTAATTCAGGACGATTTTTCTCCCAGAGATGGCCTTTTGAAGTTTTGAATCCTGAATATTACGATCAGTCCTCACCATCAGTACTGTCACCATCTGCCTCCATGATGTCATACACTACTCCCAGCACGCTGCTCACGACATCTGGCAGTTCAGCCGAGCTGTCTGCTGTGGCAGGGGCAGTGATCTCAGTGGTCAGAAACTGGTTGTGCTGACTGATTCCAGGATGTAAAACGGTGAGCAAAGCCGTAGACTGTGACAGGGGGGAGAGGACCGCAGAGCTCACCAGGCCACTGTCATTCACCTCAGAAAGCTGAAGGGACAAGCCAAAGACAGGAAAAAACAAGAACATCATAAATTTCCACACTTGTTTAATGCGCTGTAGCCAAGCAGATGATTTGCCATCTAGCCTGCAAACTGATGCTAGAAGTGCATATTTCCCTTTGCATGTTCAACAAACTTGGATGCAGGACAAGTCAAGTATGCTCGTATTTTTAAGGCAGATAAGAAGGGGGCTTGGTAGGAAAGTTAAGCTTCATGGACCCTAAGAAGAGCAGCTGTTGCCTTGTAACAGCTGATGGGAAGCTAGATACTGTAAATGATAAACAATTAACAATGCGAGTTGTTGTTTAAAGCCTGTGGGTCATGTTGTGAAACAGGCTGTTGGTTCAGTCTGATTGCTGCTCTGCCTATGAAAGAACGCTCATGTTACTGCTAGGGATGTTCCAATACCATTTTTTCCTTCCAGCTTCTGACTGCCACAATCTGATATCAGTGTATGTGTTGGTGCTTGAGTATGTAAGTAAGTGTATGGATGTTATGTCATGGATATGCTTAGAGTTACACAAGTCAGTTGACATTTATAGGTACTGGCTTCTTGTGCAGTATAAAATAAAATAAATAAACAAATTATCAAATTGGTATCAGATTGGTGCATGGACTTGAGTGCTCGCTGATACCCGATCCAACATTTTAAGCAGTAATCAGACACCTATCCTATTCTAGAATGGAAAAATACCCTTTGCTAATTTAAGCAAGATTTGACTGGCTGTGCTGAAACACAGTCTCCATCTACCTGAATGTAAAAAAACACAACACAGAATAAGTGATTTACGTAGTTTATATGCAAGATCTGTACATCTGAAACCAATATGCCTCACCATGTGCAGACCGTGTGCAGACAGCTCCATCAGGAGATGCTGGAAGGAAACAGCTCCCTGGTCACTGCTGCTGGAGCACTGAAGCACCCAAGACTCAGTGGAGGTTTGTGTCAGCGAGGAGGTATCCCAGCCCTGCAGCACTCCTTTCAGACACACTTCCACTGACTCTGTAAGAAGCCTCTGTCTGCGGGATACTGGTTCGACCATGATACCACAGCTCTGCATCACATCACCTGAGTGGGTGAGGAATGACAGGACACACATGAATAAGGTTTCTTAACAACTCTATGATTAATGTGCTTACTTTCCATTGCCTATCATAGGTTTGTCATTGTTGTGTCAGATCCATTTCCAAATGTTCACTTCTGTGTTACCAACCTTGCTCCCACTGCAGAACACCACGGATCACAGGAAAAGCCAGGCGGTAGATTCTTTCAGAGGAAAGCAGGTATCCAATGCAGGACTTGAACGCAAAGGCATCTTGAGTGCAGCAGAGATTAAGCAGTGCAACCACAGGGATCACCCTGCCACCAACCAGAGCAAGGACTTCAGACAGCTTGTCAAAGCCGAGGTGATCCTCACACCTCATGACCTGCAGAAGAAGACAAAAGATTGAAGCTGCTTATGTCAGTGAACTTTGGCAGGTAAGCTCTCCTGAAGACTTTTGCTCTCAAATACCACATCACCCACCACTAGGCTACATAGATTTGTGTCTGCATTATTTGTTTTCATCTTTCTGATTTATACATAGAGATTTTAAATTTTGTCCAAATAGTCCAGCTGTTGTTGGTCACTACTGATAATATTCTAGGCAGCTAAAGTAGTCTATGCTGCACTCACCTGGTCATGTGATCTACTGTCAACCCAGTGCAGGACAACCTGTCGCTGAACCAGAATGTCGTGAAGGCCCTTAGATAAAATGTGCTCTGTCACATCTGTAGGCAGCTCCTGGTTTCCCAAAGAAACATATTCCAGGAGTTGTATCCTGGAACGTGGACACTCCGAGACAATAAACACCACATTTTTCCCGTTGCTCGAAGTCTCATCCTCCTGAGCAATACTTGGCGTTACAGCTCGGCTCGACTTCCTGGGCCTCAGGGACAGTTTAGTGGGAGAGGTGATGTCTGGTCTGTCCCATTGGAAGTCAAGCAGGCTCTCTTTAAGTGCATTCTGAACCGAAGCTGATTGACTGAATTGCTGCTTCTGGTCCAGAAGAAACGGTTTATCCTTCCCGTCAAACTTGGCTTCAAGTTCTAATTCAAAATCCTCAAAAATCTTGTGGCGAAGTTCCTTGAAATCCGATCCCCTTGATATGAGCCTTGCGTTCCGGCCAGTCCTGGACTCGAAGAATTTATAACCCCAGCGCACTTTGTCGAATCCATATTTCAGACTGTAATGTAGGAGAATTTGTAATATCCCCCGTTTAACAAAATGATTCTTGACATCTAACTGAAGGTCTGAATCGTGAACTCCATAATCCACATCGATAACAAAAACCAAGTTGTGTAAAGCCATGGCGTCGTTCACAACCGTTAGCGTCCCAAAGACAGCCAGTGGCTCCGGAGTCCTTTCATCAACGATAAGACATGAAAACGCATCACTACTGATTTAATGTGTTCAAATCCTTTTGTCCCTTTGTCACCAGACAAATTTGGTCAAAATGGTTAAATCATTGTGCGTGGGCACAGAGACGCCATTTACAACTGCCAGCATCAAGACGCTTCATGTTTCTACGCTACGTAGCTAGCTAACGTTATGTTAGCAAAAGTAAAGTTAGCTACCAAGACTCTTCGTAACGTTACTTACAAACCAACTTCGTCTGTTGAAACAAAGATTTGGCACTCGACGTTGAATGGAGTAGCTTAGTTTAATTTACGTGGCTTCAAAGAAATAGGCGTGTTTCATATTCAAATTGTTTCAAAGTTTCCATACATCGTTATTCATAAATGCAACCAAAACTTGTCCATATTCGCCATTTTTAGCTGCCGTCTAGTCTTGACCGTTCGCGCTCCTTGAACGAGAGACCACCCTTTTGTTGTAATTGGTTACATCTTTTACAGCAGCAACCTTATTGGTCCAAAATACGGCATGACCTAACCAGCGATTGGCCACAAGTGTCATAGTAACTTCTTATTGGCCAAATGCACCATCCATCAAATCTGGACTGGAGTTGTACTTCCTGAAACACGACACTAAACAGGCCGGACTAGAAGATTGGCAGGCATCGCTCGGATTTAACTTTTAAAAGCTAGTCCAGTCATTCTTTGGCAGTGAATTTAAATGGGGAACTTGAAGGTTAAAGTAATCCGTAGGCTTCTAAGCTTCTTAATTAAAATGCCGTATGATTAGAGTAAAAGTTAACTCCAAAGCTAACTGCATTGCTTATGTTAGCAAGTGCACACAATTGTGTAAAACTGATGTATTCATACACACCAGCCACACATCGTCCCTTAAAACTTTTGCAAAAGTACAGAAATTGATTCCCACTTTTTATTACTCAAAGTAAACGTTTTATCCAGTCATTGCAAGTAAACTAAAAAACATTAAATAAATCTGCATGGATAAATTGTTGATTTGGAGGCAGAGCTGAAGTAAATTGGAAGATATTGAACATCCCAAAATACACTGGGTCATACCATGCATGCTGCTGGTCCGCAGATGACCAGATATGGGAAAATCAAAGCAAACATGCCTGAGGTGAGCCTACATGTCAGAGAGCAATGCCCTTTTGAATGCCACTTTGAAGTTGAAATGAAGAGAGAGCCTGCACAAGTACTTTTGCTGTCTGCTCTGTGTATTTAAAGGAAATAAACAAACAAAAAAATTGGCAATGACCCTGCCTTTTTTATCACGTTGGTCCACTGATGACTATCTACCAGCTCTGGTGTGCCAAGTAAAGCAGTGGGAAATATGGCTTGGCATCCTTAACCATTCTGTCTCTCATAGCCTAAAATGGAAAAACTCTCATTCAGAGCAATATTTGGCTATCATCTGGAGGTCTGGGTTTTCTCACAGGTTCTTCAGCGCGCCCAAAAGTGTTACACAAAGCCAGCTACACTGAATGTGTCTTCAGACCAGAAAAATGCACCTATAATGGTGTCCTTCAGTTGGATTTCCATGTGTGTTTCTATCAATTAGGTGACTACAAATAAATAAATATAAAAACTGTGTATTACATTTTGAAAACACATCAGCACATTTTTTCAATGGTCAGGTTTGTCAGCAATGTACCCTGCAAAAGAAAAACTTAAGCTTCAAGAATTTTATTCAGCAGCATTTATTCCTCAATATTTTTTTAAAAATGTAATCAAAACAAAGTAGTCTTTAGTCATGTGTAGCCATCTCCATTAAAGCCTTAAATCAGCTGAAACCAGCTTCAGTTCTTCAGGTAATTTGTCAGAGAAAACAGTCAGGTAAGAGTACCATCTTTCTTCATCTCCCTAGGGCTGTAGGGCAAACCAGAAAAAGAAAGATTTAAGGAAATGGAGCACTGAGAGAGGTGGTATGTGGGTCACCTTCTGTTTTGCATTCATAATCATCTCTTTTCTACAGCACCAGGGGGAGATGAAGAGCTTAGAAAAGCTTTGAAATAGAAAGAGTGAGATGAAAGAGGCACGCTGAATGTTCTAGACTTCTGCTTTCTGTGTCCCACTCAACACCTCCTTAGTCATTAGACCAGGATGTAGGTCAGGGATGCTTTTGATAGAATAATGCTGCTAAGACTAAATAGGCCTACACATACGCATGTACATATGGATGAGCAAAAACCATGTATACAGAAGTGTGCTGCATGTGCTCCTAACGCTGTTGGTCATCTTAGAGTCACTCAATACTGATTAATATTTATCAGGGGTTAAAGTTCATGTGTAGTCTGACTGGGTTAAAAAAGCAGTGAGATAAAGACACATTTGGACAATGAGTTTGGTAAACATTTTATGGTTTCATCCACAAGTTTTTTGTCTTATCTCAGGGTGATCGTACAGTAACTTCAATACTGTGATCCAGAGTGAAATCTCTTAACAACTGCTGAGTTTATTGATAAGAAGTTTTTTCTCCTAGAGGGTGAAACCTAGTGACCATGGCGAAGTCCAGGGCTTCAGTTCATAACAGATAGCTCTAAGACTAGTGACCATTATATTATACTCAACTAACAAACTCTTGCGTGCTCATTGTTAGCAAAAAGATGTGTAGCTTTAAATTGGAAAAATATGAATGGACCTGGCATCTCCCAATGGTTAAAACAGATTTTGTCTAGCTTACCTTTGGAAAGAATAACATATATACATAAGTCAAGGCAACAAGAATTCGAAAGGATTTGGGGGCCCTTTATTGACTTTATTAAGGACTTTGGTGTTTCTGATGATTTGACTAATTTTTGAATCCCTTGCAGCCATGTACTGTATCTAGAGATGATTACCTCCTAAATTCCAAAAGAGAAGCTATGTTCTTGAAAGGCCCTGTTTTATGTGTTATTCTCGGGTTATTTTATTTCTGTTATTGTTTTTCTTTCTATACTTGTTTTCTATATTTGTATAAAACATGTGATGCTGAACTGCTTCGTAAGTACGAGTGTAATTGAAAATTGTATCCCTGTGGAAAAAAACCCATAATAACATGTTTATGGATATAAAAAAAACTCTTGCGCTGGATGTGCATCACTTTTTTACCCACAATGATCGACTCTGCCAATCATTTTACCACTTAACGCTCATTGGTAGCCAATTATTTATTTAATGACTTGGAACATTATGACTTTTATGACTTTTGGAACATTACATTTAGACTTTGATTTTCTTTCTTATTTGTTTATTTGCTTATTTGGTTGAGGATTCAAAATATCCAGTGTGTTATTTGTGGTGTTTTTTGAACACTTTGATGGACACCAACTAGGCAAGGGGGCATCACTCAAGCATTAGTAATAGCAATAGCTTTATCAAAATGCAATTAGGGCAAGTGTGCGCATGTGAGTTCTCAGACAGAGACAGTACAAGACACAATAGCACTAACAGGCAGCTTATCATAATGTTCTTCATGCTGTGGGTGGAATCACTGAGCAGATGCTTTCAACTTGGCAGAAAGGACTCTTGTTCTAAAGCAAATGTTGAAGCAGATATTTTTCATGGTGATCTCTGTATGCCCACGTCACTTCAAAAAGCCTCACTACGATGTAAATGAAGCCTTGTTTACGTCACTGAAGTGGGACAGTCTTCATTCAGTGCCACTTTGAAAACCTTGACTGATCATCCAGACCGGCCTCCTGGCTTGTGTTTTCAGTAAAAATAGAGAGCTGGCTTGTTTTGGGAACATTTTGCACATGTTTTGTGGATTTTTGTTTGAAGTGTGTGCTCTCCAAGTGAATTCAATTTTGGGAAGTTAATTACAAAAGATACAAAATCAAAATAGAGTGAGCTCAGAATAAAAGAAAATAAAAATAGATATGTTTTACTATATAAAATCCCTTAAACTATGGATAAGTGTGAGCAGACAATGCCTAGAATAATGATTATGACAGAGGAGGCAAACTGCCATAATAATAAAATAAAATGAAAAATAATTGAAATAACATATAAGAAAAAAGTGGCTGATTTTCTTTTGCATGAGCATAAAATCCAGCAATATATACAGTGTTAGTTTTATTCTACGTGACAGTTCATACAAGCATCAATGGTTTAGTTTATCAGATTGTTCTGTGATTTATAATAATATACAAGTCTGTACACACTGTTATTTAACCTTAAACAAAGTGTGGGCTGGTAATCCATCTTGGTGAGGGATTACAGTGTCCAGTTTATGTCTGCTGATGAGTTAAAAAGCTGTGAGTTCCCCTTGTTACGCACACCAAAGAGTTTAACTTCCTGAATCATTCTGAAAAGTACTAAGAGACCAAAGCAGGTTGAACAAAATTAGATTTGAATTGTTACATTTTGAGTTAATATAATTATTTCCTAGTTTTCATGAAATTGAACTCTTACTTTAATCCCATTAGATACTGAAATTGCTGTACTGTTTTTGTAAAATGTTTTTTTCCATGTCGAGCTGATTTCTATTTTTTGTTACAGTAGGAGACAGTGCGTGTTTTTCTGTTTGCTATCAGCTGAGTCAGACTCCTGTTAACACTCTGTTATTTGAACAGCACACTTAAGACGGTGATGTTACCTTCCAAACATCTTGGTTTCACATTGACAGTGAGGGAGAAAAATAAAACACTTGCATATTCACCAGATTGTGTCATTTAAAAGCTTTGAGCTCATGTTATTTATGAGCCGGTCAAACAGCGTCTGTACATACTGTTTCATGTTCTACAGGCTGTTTTTATGATGACTGGACTTTTATGTCTGCTGTCAGGTAGCTCACAGAGACACCACACACGTCACAGGGTTGCATGGCCCCTTTCTGAACTGATCAACGCTGGTTTCCTGTTGATTTTAAGATTTAACTGATTGCCTCTGAGGCTCAGCAAGGCCTGGTTCGTTTAACTGGAACATTTAACCCTAAACTGACCACAATTCTCAGCTTCAGTATCACATCTAAGTAAAAAAAGAGGTGACAAGCCTTTCATGTCTTTTTAAAACCATAACCTTCCATTTTGAGACAGTTACTTTCTCTTTTCACATCGTAAAATCAGCCATTCTGACCAGTTTTGGATTGGATCAAAGTCTTTACCAGATTTGGTCGGGAAGAACAGCGTTGGGTCAATAGTGATGTTGTTGAATAAATCCATCATCCTTAACTTATTATAAGAAATGTGTTTCTCTTGTCTCAGTCTCTCTGTATTTCTCTCAAAACTGTCCCAGACTCCTTCAGCAATGTCTCCATGACGCAAGTGCTTCAAGTGTCGCATTGTCACACAGAAAAACAGGCTGTAATTCTGCTGTGGATGTGGTTCAGTGTGACAGCTCTACAAGCACTAGACCAACAATGACTAATGTGAGTGTTTGTGTTAGAGATGAGGAGAGACGTGCGGCAACCTCTCATGTCCTACAAACTGGCCTTTGTCCATCGTATCTATTAGTTGGGAGACAGGATGTGTTGTTAATGGATGAGGAATTTGTAATTGGTTTCATGTTGGACGCAGCAGCATCTTCACATCTTGTGAGTTTGTAGTGATTTGCTTTCATGTTGTGGTAAAAGCTCTTGTGAAAAAAAGATGAGTGAAAAGAAAAGAAAAGTTTAAAGAGAGGATGGCAATTTCCTGTATTTTTTCCTATTTTCAATAATACCATATAAGAAGAACAAACTCTGAAACAAGCGAACCTTCTGCCCATGAGTCATAAACTTTTATTGTTTTTCAAAAATAATATAAAAACATATAAATCAGCCACATGTTGACATGATTCCTCATTACAGAGAACTTGGGCACTGTAGCTTATTTTTAGTTCACCAATTATATTATCCTGGTGAGTTATGGGTAATTACAGCACCATCTGTGTGTCAGTGTGCTGGTGTTTATGAGTGTAAATGAAATGGATTCCCGTCTGAGCATTGTTTGAGAAAATAATACAGTGTCAAGCTGTTTAAAGAAATTATTCAACCTTTTAAAAATGATAAAACTATGTAATTGAGACTTGTTTTTAAAGTCTCACAGGATTCAGACTGAGTGCCACAGATGTAGAAATAAAGTCAGAGAAAGTTAAGAGCTGGTTTTCCTCTATTTGGATTTGTTGACAATGAGAAAAATATAGAACAACACGAGCTTTATTCTGAACCGTGAATGCTCATCCCCACTGCCATCCCTTTGTCTCACCAACGCTCATCTCCTCCAGTCTGTGGCCCTCTGTGATTTCATCTCCTCTGGGCAAACACATCACCGTCCAACACTTCAGCCATTCTCCGGAGAGAACGTCTCCGTCTATGTCTCATCTTGGAAATTTACTTAATCCCTGGCTATTTTTAGTCAGGCCACACGCAACCCAAGCAGGTTCTTTACCGAAGCTCCTGCAGCATTGTCTCAGTCTGCTGACTCGCACTCGGATGGAAGTCATCACGTTTCACTTGTCACCGAGCGGATTAGGCGAGTAGGGTTATTAGCAACAGGAGGGATGTGGCACTGGATCTCTGCGGGGCAATTCTCTCGGCCGACTGCTGGTTATTGTGGCTGAGTTCACTGATGAAAACCTGCATTGAAAGTGCGTCACCAGCCAAGCAGGCATGTGGAGGACGAAGCTCAAGTATTGAGTGTTTACATACGAGTCTGACATCAGTTTATCTGAACGAAAACAGGGGTGATGGACAGCCAGTCAATTCTCTCTGTATCTCTTATTTGTTTAAAGGTTTTCATGTCATAAGCTTTTCTGATGGGATTTTTATCTCTTCACACATAATGTCTACGTCATCATAGACAAAATCATCAACCTTTAAGGATAAATAATATTTGCTAAGATCCGCTGTCTTGGTGCCTTGACTGACTGAGCGTTTACTCGTCTAAGTTTCTGTCCGTTGACTGAGTGTCAGTCAGGTTGGGTCACTGTGTCAGTTTAGTAGACTTAAAAAAATGTCATGAATAACAAACAACACACCAAACCAACAGTTTTGTTTTAGTAACTAAACTTTCCGAATGAAATGAAAATACAAAATAAGTCATAATACTTGAAAATATTTATTAAAGTACGATATAATAAACATTGTAATATATATGTATAAAGAAAAGCAAATATACAGTATAAAGGTTATGATATTCTTTGAAAGTCAAGGTGACTTTAGAACAGCAATAAAATATAACACATCTACAACTCCACATGGTTACAAACAAAATAAGAGATGAAATAAAGACATTTAGAAAGGCTATTTTTTTTTTCTGGAATTAAAGCAAAAGCAGAGATTTCATCGACTCTGAAGCTGGAAAACAAGAGCTTCAACCTTTGACTTCGCTTTTTAATGGTACTCTTCTGCCTCAATGACGGTCAGGTCACTTTCTATGCTCAGTACATAACTCAGTCAAAGTATGTACCGCGCAGTAAATCACAATGCTAACACTTTTCAACAGTCCTTCCTGTGGCAGCTGAACAAGTAGAAAAAAATTTGGATTGAAACAAACACACAAAAAAAAATACTTATACAACTTTTAGTGTGGAAAAATATTAACCATCCCTCATCTTTCAAGTTTTCTCTATAGACATCTACAGTAGAAAAGGAATAAATCTGAAGAGTGGTGTGTTCAACACTGCGTCATCTGCTACTCTTACACTTGTCATACCTACACAGCAGTATAACCAGCCTGTTGCACAGCAGAAATCTTCACAGATGTGCATCAAGTGTGTCTTCGAGCCGTTTACATTATGCTGATATGTTAGTGTACATTTAATCAGCAGCAGCTTGCACACACTCACACACACTCACACACACACACACACACACAGGCAGGCTGGCTTGCAGACAGGCCAGCTTGGTTCAGTTCAGTTTGCCTCCATTCGAAAGCGGCGTCAAGGAGAAGCAAGAAACACGGGCGCCAGAAGGTGGGCGCATCCCTCCGCTCACTGGGTGGAGTCGGAGTCACTGGAGTCCAGGCTGGCTTGCGTGGGCGTGGGGCTGCAGCTGTGATGGACAGCCGGCAGGCAGTGGAGGGTCTGCGTGCTCCGCCGCAGGTTCTCCAAGGACTGCAGGAAGGAGCGGCGTGCCCTCTCCTCCTCCAGAGGTGAGGAACCCTCTTCCTCTACCTCTGCGATCTCGGCGAAGGTGACCGGTTGCGTTTTGAAGCGAGCTTCGCGTGACCGACGAGAGCGGCTCTTCCCCTTCGTTGGGCCCTTGGGGACCGGCAGCTGCTGGGGGAACTCCTCCATGGCTGAGGCCATAAGGTGAGCCGGCAGGACGTGAAAGCCGGAGGCCTCCATGACCATCTGACGCACAGCAGCCATTGGTGGAACAGAAGCCCGATTAAATTGAGTTTAAATCAAATCACAGCTGGAACAAAACAGCCGACTGCCTGCTCACGTCTCAAACTTGTCAGTCCTTTATCTTTCTTGTGTTTGGTCCCACGTGAAGAAAAGTCTCTCTGTCTCTGAAGCAGCAAAGCAAATGTTCGTCCTCTTTAAACCTCAAAAGTCCAGACACATCGAAGACGACCAGCCTTGAAGACACAAGCTGCTCTGGTCACTTTCTTCCCTTCACTCCTCAGTGTGGATGCTTCAACTCCTCTGATGTCTCTTTTCTTTCCGCCTGTTTCTCGTTCTGTGTGTGTGTGTGTGGATCTCAGTCTGCTGAGGCTTTTGCCACCGACAGCTCCAGCTCTCTCTTTTATAGCTGCTCACTACCCACTCACTCTCTCTCTCTCTCCCAACCCACAACGTTTGCCAGGTCCCTCCCACTCCTCTCCTTCCCTCTCCGGTTCCGGCCTTCAGGGGAGTCACTCCTCCAAAATAAACACATGAGGAGAGACTATCTGTGTGTGTGTGTCTGAGTGTGTGTGTGAGTTCTCTGGTATGTCGCCTTTGAGGGATTCGTGTGTGAGGGAGAGAAAGACAGTCGAGACATAACAGAGACGTTAAGTGGAAAAAAAAAAGAAGAAACGTTTAAAATAAGTCAGGCAGAACAGAATCAGAGCAGCGACAAAAGTGGATCAAACCAAAACCACGACGGACTCGAGTGCTTTATGTTTCACTGCCAAACGCAGGGCAGGTCAGTGGGACAGACGGAGGTTAGACACAAGCCTGCGAGAAATAACAACCTCTGTAAACCTGACATAACGAAACAATGAGAGAAGTGGCGATTAAACTCTGCAGCAAGTCTGCAGGTTGTCCTGATTATGTTTCGTTCTGCAATATATTTTTACATGTTTGTTTTATTTCCTCACTTATTTATTGACAAATGTGTGACTACAGTTTGAACAGGTTTAAGCGACAAATTAAAGTAAATGTTTGTATCAATAAGAGACTAAAAAAAAGTACGAAAACAGAGACTTTCACTCTTTTAAAATGCAGCTTTTCCTTTACATCACAGTTGACAAGGACACCGGTGCACAAACACCACAGAGTCATCAGAAGTCCCAGCATCTTCCAAGTCAACATGTCACGTCATCTTAACTGTAATGACTAAATTTATCAGCGTCACTGCTGGTGGCGTCATGTCAGGGTTGTTGTAACCCGTCTGGGTCGATCACATTCACACTCACATTTCTTCTCTCACACTTGACACGGGTCAAATGTTTTCTTATCATCCTTATCAGAAAATACATGAATCTGTCTAGACTTTTATTTACTCAATTCTCATCTGAAAGATTCATTTTTTTAACACAAAATCTCCTCCTGACACATTAAAATGCCTTTTATCGTCTTTACTGCTGCTGAAAATAAGCAGCTCTTGTTTCTGTAACTGAGCTCAGTCAAAGCCAAATATGAGGGAAACAAGAGAAAGTGTCAGAACAAGACAAATGTGTGGTGTCTTTCTCTGTTATTACTAAGTAATATATTACTTTGTTTTCTTTACTGCTCAGTTACTGTGCAGTTTTCTGGCAGAGACAGTTGTTGCGGGTCACGTCTCATGCAGTAACGTCACGAGGAACGTGAAGGACTGACGCACATCGTAGGTGTGATAAGACATTTCGCTGCTGGTTTAATGCTCACGTACGGAAGCCCTAAGCGGACATGGTTAAATTTTTTTTTTTTTTACAAGCCGTTTATCTCGTTATAATGAGAGATAATGAGATATTATCTCGTTATCTCGAGAAAATGAACTTTGTTTTCTCAAGATAACGAGATATTATCTTGTTATCTCGAGGAAAAGTTCATTTTTCTCGAAATAACAAGATATTATCTCGTTATCTCGAGAAAACGGCTTGTAAAAAAAAAATTTAACCATGTCCGCTTAGGGCTTCCATACTCACGTCAACAGTCTGACACATAAATGTAGAAAATAAGGTTTCTTACAGTTTCTGAACCAGGGTCGGTTAAAGAGATAATTTATCACTCATCTTATGTTTTGATGTACTTTTGTGATTATTTGTGTGACTCTCCGTCACTCTGCTTATTGATTATGCTGCATTAAAAACTGTCACAAGTGTATTAATTTGGTAAATTGTGAACTTAAGTGTGGATTTTAAAGTCAAGAGTTGAAATGTTGAAGCACAAATTAACTTTCCAGAGGTGTAAAGTCCAGTCTGATAACATTATGAACCCCAGCACTGTGTTTAAGTGTCTGATAAAGCATCAGTCTCATGGATCTTTTGCTTAAAACAGACGTCATCGTCCCGCCAACTACTGAAACAACAAACTACCAGCAACGCAGCCTCTGGCCTTTCTGAGTGAAGGTCTGAAAGCCCCGTTAGTCTGTAACTGCTTTAATTTAAATGTCTTATTAATTCATATTCATAAAGGAGATGATTCATGTCCAGATAAATGATATTTTTCAGTTCTTGATTTTTGAGGCTTAAAGAATTCACAATAACAATATTTTGACTTCATCTATGATGTTTTAAAAACTGTAGTCAGTGAAATTTATCTTTGTTTTCTGTGCGTTCTGTCTCCCTTTTGGCACATAAATAACACTCGAAATACCAGTGTAGGAGGGTGGAGAGGAAGTCTGTAACCATAACAGTGTAAAAGTGTTTAAAAAGAACAGTTACATTTTATTAATTTGACCTCATATAGAGCGTTAAGATGCATTACTGCCACCCACAATTTCAAATCAAGAACAGAAAGAAGCAGAAATGATTCAAGAGGTTCTCTATTGTTTACATAATATTATCATATGTGTATTTTGACATGTATTCAGTATTTCTTTTCTAAGTAACACGCTTAATTGTGAACACTGAATTTGAAGGCAAAGGTGTTTAAAAATTATAGTTTTATAAAACTTTATGCGTATGTACAGTGCTGTTCAAACTAAAATTTGTACTTTTTTAATACCTCACAGACCTGAAAGCATATATAGATGATAGATAAGTCAGTGACACACACCTACAGATATGACAATGATGCTTTCTCAGAGTCGGTGTCACAGTGGGCAAGGCAACACGTACACAAACATCAGAAACTTGGGGGGCAAACCCAACTGTCATCAGTAGTTACTAATATTAACTTTCAGTAACGCCGCCGGTAGCATGTACATCATCCTTCGTACCATCAGTCGCACTGAGGTGACGACTTTTTTGCATTGCAACGGATGACCTCATGGGCTTTCCTCTGCCATGGCTGCAGTTTTCAGGAGTGATGTTAGGGCTTAAAATGGCAACCTCCTCTTGTTTTTTTTTGTCGTGCATTCCTCGGATGACACCTCAAGAGGCTCAGACGGAGATCAGGTCCTCCTGTTTCTAGTTGCACACACACACATTCAGCGAGGTCGTAAGTCGTGGAAGTGAACTTGCAAATACCCCCTCGCTCTATTTTGAGGAGATGTAAGGTCACCCACGATCGAGCCGGCTACTGTCATTCAAGTAACATCACATGACACCTCTGATTTCTTCCTGACTGCATGTATGTAAGGCAGGAGTGTCCATGCATACATGTGTCCGTTTCATATCATCACCCATTTGATTAAATGAGCTTGTTTGCCGAGAAGTGTACTGAGAAGGAAGTAAGTGGGCCAAGGAGCTCGGTGTGTCCTTGGGGACGCCTTGTTTTCCTTGAAAAACCTCTGCCAAGGCTGCATGTGTTGTACACAAGGACATCGTTTGGCAAAAACAATTCCTGGAAAAACATTTGCACTTCATTCCTCTTTCAATCTGGCTGTTACAAAATTAATTTAAAAATAGGAGAGGCAAGTAAAATAACCAAAAAAGAAAAAATTCATGGCTCACGTTACAATTATTATATATTACATTTTCCACATTTTTTCTTGCCTACTTTGACAATTATTTTCAGAATCTTTTAAATTATTCTGTTGGCATTGGGCTGCATTTGCAGAAAAATCAGGAAATCCTCGTTGCCACAGTGAGAAATAATCCTACATCGGTTTATATGGTGGAAAAAAGAAAGAAAAGCCAAAATTGAAAGAGTCAACTCAACTAAATGTAACGTTCAAGCACCAGTGTTCATTAATTATAAAAAAGGTAGAAACTACATATTTGAAATGTATCTGTTTGACTGTTATAATTTATTCCACATATACATGTTAGAGCAAATTACAACCACGATAACTTCATGCCACTGCTTCTTTATGACTTATCTTCTTTTTACCAATTTAAATTAATTTTTTTTTTTAACAGATTAACCTGCTGTGTCGTTCTTTTCTAACCTGTTTCCTGTATTAAACAGCTGATGGCATTTTGAGGAGTATACCTCCAGCAGGGAGCATGGGCAGAGGCAGCTGACACATAATCTCCTCCAATCCTCTGCTTCATCACTTACACCTCCCTCGTTACGCCCTCAACACACACAAACACACACACACAAACATTTGTATTGATCCTTGTGGGGACTCTCCACCAACATGTTGCATTCAGTAGCCTCTAACCTTAACATTCACGACCGACTGCCAAACCATAACCGAGAAACCACGTCTTAACCCTCAGTGACAGGAGTTTCCCAGGAGTTAGTGTGTAGTCAGTTTAAAGTCTGAACACACACACACACATACACACACTCACTCACTCACAGTCACACACACACACCTATAAACTCTGGTTTAAAATAGTTCAACAGTGAATGTGATTTAGCTGCTAACTAGAGCTCTTGAACTTTTTTTCAGTTAATGTCTTTGTCTTTTAATTAAAATTTTGACTTATTAATATTAAACAGAAACAAAAACATAAAAAATGTAATATGAAAATGTTTCTTGCAGTGATGAAACCACAGAAAATGAATACACAGCTCTGCAACATTTCAAAGGTTTTTATCCTCATATTGTATTTAATGCATATTTAAAGTATGATTCAGTCTGAAAAACTAAAAGTGCAACTTGCCAAACAGCAACTGAACAAGTTAAACTTGGAAAACAGGAAGTGCATCACAAAATTCATCCTAATATGAGAAGCACAAAAACAATGCCACTTAATGCCCTTAAAAACAGGCATTTCTAATTTGCGTGCAGTAGTTAAGCAAAGGTATCAGAATGAATTTAATTACAACACACTGGCGTTTGTGCTTACGACAGCACATCCAGACTGGAATATGAGCCGGTATCAGTGATGCACCGTGTGTATAAATATAACTTGTTGTAGTTATGAAACACGGGCCGATTCAAGGACATCGACTGGAAAAAGAATCAGACGGAGTCATTGTGATTAACAAGCGGGTTCCACTTTCACTCTGTCCCACTTCATCGGTGTGTAAATGTGTGTTTGTACAGTATGTGTGTGGTGGGTTTGTGGCAGCTAGAATTACTGGGGTAAATGTAAAGGCTTAGTTCAGCGGCTCAGAGTGTTTGCATAGACTGCACACTGATAGAGATGTATGACATGATAAGAATTCAGAAATATATTTTGTCTCAATATAGAACAGATTTAATTAAAATAACTCAAAGTACATTCTGTTCAGTGCAACTCACTGCATTTTTATAGGCGCAGCTTTCTCAGTCGACACTGATAGTATGTGCAAAGCCAACACAACTTAAGTGGCATTCAACAGTATGGAAGTATGTCTTTCTAGGACACCTTTTAAAAGCTGGAAATCAAGCAATAATTTGCAGACTTTTCAGGAGGACAGTTGTTACAGAAACATGTCCACAGGTGTGAAGAATATTTTTAAAATGCAGTCTGGTAACCTTGAGACAAGTTATAGGACCAAAAAGAAGCCAAAAAGTCACTTGTTTTAAGTCATGTATTGTTTTTAGCCATGCTAGCTGCATTGCAGTTTAAACACGATGTCTATAGTGACAAGATCTCAGAACTCAAGATGTGTGTAAGTGTATTTGCAATCCCAATCAAGAACTTTTTAACACACACTTCTCGTTAGGATGCATATATGCATACAAAGTCAGAGATAAAAGCGTATTGAACTATCAGAATCGCATACACACTCATTTTATTAGCAATTTGCTTTGGTGCTGCAACAGAGTTTTAAGTAGAAGTTCCTTATGTTTTTATGTCTTTGCCCCCGTCCAGAAGATTTACCTCCGCTGAGTGTGCATGGGAGGAAAAAAAGAAAGGGGGGGAAAGAAAATCCATTATCAAGGTCCACGTGGTCAGGTGAGGTCCACGCAGCAGGCAACATTCCCGTACATTCCCGCCCCCCCCTCAGGTGGTGGGAGGCCCCTGTTACCATGACAACCCTAAATGTCAGGGGACCGCAGAGAGGCGAGGAACCAAAGTTTGTAAGTCAAACATACAGCTCAGGTAGTGTTTGCCTTTGCTCCCTTCCTAAAGATCTGTTGGTGAGAACATTTAGACCAATCATCTTCTTGGAGAATATTTCAAGAATACCTCATTACTTTTTTATTGTAATTTGGTACCTTACAGTTCAGATAATGAACTGCAACAAAGTATGATGTGGCTAATCTTCATTAGCTGGCTAACTTGAGTAGCATCTCTGGTTATTAATTACATTAGTTATTAGTTACACTAGCTCAAATGCAAGCAGCTTTGTTCAGGACAGTGAACGTCACATGGATGGCTGACGTCACTCACACTCTCTCTGGTGTAGTTTCATCGAGTTTAGTTATGTTTGAAAACACACAAGGCTGCGGTGGACACGGTGTTTGGTGTAAACAAACAAACACCTCATCCTCTGGGGACGAGCCTGCCCCCCCTCACCCTCTCCCTCCCTTCAGAATGAGTCAGTACGACACCGTGGGGACAAACATGCCTATTTATAGACTTGGAGACTGGGAAGTCCAGTATTCCCATCCAGAACGCTGTGTGTGTTTACGCTGCACTGAAAACACGCACAGATGGATAAATTAATGTCGCACAAATATTCACACAACAATATTCATATTGGCTGTTGCTTTTTTTGTTATTAATTGCATTTCTGGGGGAAGAAAAAATCTAGATTACTGGGTTTTTTTTTTCCAATATAATAGCTTAGCCAGGGGCACACAGGTGGTGAAGGGATGAATTTTCCACCTACCACAGCAAAAAGACGTGGGTGTTTATTCTTGGTAGCTGTACCTCCGCCTCTGCCAGGCATTCCAATAAAACAATTTGCCTTGTCTGTAGGTGGGAAGCTGATTAGAGTCCCCGTCTCTGATTCCTACAACAGCTCGAAAGAGAGGGAAAAAAAGTCTCAAGGGGTCAATATGAGTCCACATGTCGAGAAGCAACAAGAAGCTGCTGATAAGGGGCTTCGACCTTCTTGTTACAGGACCGTCTCTTAAAATACTCCCCCTGTTTAAAGCTTTCATAACATATTTAAAAATGTGTTCACCCTGAATTGAACTGTGAAGCGCTAGCACACTGTCAGTGCATCACAATGTGATGGTTTATCCTCAATCTGCCGCTGATGACGTGACGTGAGAGAAGAATCAGCTGCTAAAATTCACACTGGAAAAATGTGACACCGCGGTGCAGAGTGCAGATGTTAGAAAAAACATCAGGAGCGATCCGTTGAGATCAGCTGCGGTCATGTTTTCCGTCATTCCCGAAATAGAACACGGCATTAAAATGAAAATATGAATGATTGACGCGGAATCAATTAATAAAACTGTGATGAGTAAATGTGATCTCTGTACTGATGGAAATAAACAGAAGTCGACCTGACGGGTTCATTTCAGACAAGAAGAGAGCAGAAAAGGTGACAGATGACTGAGATGGAGAGGTGAAGATGAAGAGGCTAACAGGTGAAGGAGAGGAGGAGGAAGAGGAGGAAGAGGAGGAAGAGGAGGCACAGGAAGGAAAAATGTACTGAAGTCATGAAGCCCAGGGGAGAGAAGGGAATGGAGCTGGAGGAGGGGGGGTTGAATCGGTCAGCTTGTTCCCAGAGCAGCTTCCCAGCAAATCACAGCATGACTTCAGGCTGTACTTACGACCATAATAAATACACACACACACACTGAAACTACTAACTACACCGAGCAAAAACAAGGAGTGATTGATAAGTTTGTGGTCCAAGGTTGAAGGAGGCCGTTTGAGAACTGAGGACAAATATTCTTTAACCTAGTTTACTCCAAGAATTACAAACTTAGTTCAGGGGTTTTGGATTGAATCACGTCATTGTAGAAATCAACTTCTCAGATCTCCATAATGTGATCAGCAGCAGCAGCAATGATGTCTCAATGACTGTTAAAATGGCATCCACTGAGCTCCTACTTCACTTTTGGAAAGAGATGGTAGTCTGTTTGTGTTGGATGAGTTCAAATTCAAGCCTTGCTTCCTGCACAAAGCCCAATTTTTGTTTATGTAAGTCGTGCAAAACTTGCAATTTTCATTTACCTGAAACAGAAATGCCACAAAAGTTATCAAGCTAATTTTTTCTCTTGATCTCTTAAACATTTAATTGCACATGCAGGTCAAAATTCACACCTCTGACATGTTGCACTTTTGACATCAAAGATCAGGGTGAATCCAAAAAAGCAAATCAAATGGCAGCAACATTGATTTTGATGGTTTGTGTTCTTAATCTCCTGCTACACTACAAGGCTCAGTGAGGAGGTTATGCTTAAACACAGTGGTGCTTTGAGCTAATCGCTAACAAGCTCAACATGCTGTTGTTTAGCAGGTAATGTTAGCATGTTCACCATCTTAGTTTAATGTTTAGGCATGCTAACATTTGCTAATTAGCACAAAATGCAAAGTGCTGATACTCAGAAACTAAAGCATTAGACATAGAATAGTTACATTGCACACCAGCTTGGTCATGGCACTTCAAGACATTTTAAGAAATAACCGTACAATTCACCGTGAAGAAGACATGAATTTCTGCTCCAAATCCATACAAATGTATTAAAAAGTTTCCAAAGCATCTTATCGATAAAATCTTTATAGTTATATATCAAAATATGGTTGCAACAATTGACACCAAAGTTATTAGGATGCAATTTAAATTTATTTCAGTGTGAACCAAAGCAGTGGACCAACCAGCCCCTTAGCCATGATGCTAATGTGGCTAATAAAAATCTGACTACACAGGTTCAGAGTCTTCAAAGTTGTTTCGCTGCTAAAAATTAAGCACTCTTATTTTATATTTAAAAAGTGATCATTCAAGCTTTTTTAGTGCCAGTTTGCAAGTTCAACAGTTCACAGGCTGATGAAGCTTCAGTATATATTGATCATATTGTGCCACGTTTGAAAATAGGCAAACATGCTCAAACAGCTGGCACATTACCTAACTGGGATTACACAAGTCGTATTGTTAGTTAATTATTACATTATGTAACGCTGTCGCATCTTAACTCAATATATGTGGTTATATATTCCCAGATGGATTAATTTCAATATCCTTGTTGATCAGGCCTTCACGCCACACAACCTATCTAAAGCTCTGTAATAAAACACGGCCCAGTGGTTTACTGCTTATTGTCTGCTGATGCGAGACTGCAGACACCGGTGGCTGTAAATCAGCTGGAAGCAGCAAACAGGAGCGCTGCTGGGCTGAGACCTAATTGAACATGATCCATACAGCGGCTCCAGCTCTCATGCAGCCTCCATGAATCCAAATATTTCCAGCTCTGGACCAACAGGTGCCGGGACCTCAAACAAGTCAACAGAGGCTAACATGGGAATGCTGGGAAGCTTGTTAGTTAGCCATCATGTCGTCCGCCAAGTTCCTTTCCCGGCAGAGTGGATAATATTAACAATAACAAGACAGAGCTGGGAAAGGGGGATGCTAATACAGGAAGGCAATGTCTAATTCTGAATGCATAGTGTGAATTGAAATGGCTGTATACATTAAAGTAATGTTATTTTTTTGTCATTTAAGACAAAAGTTAAGGGCCAGCTGTGCATTAATGAATTCTGCAGCTGTAAATCTAAATAAACTTAGCTCAAAACACACTTTTGGGAGGGTGTTAGCTGCATTAATGGATTGTTTTTGGATCGCTTCGGGGCAGCCACACAAGCTACAGTAAACACGACTCCAGGTTTGTTGATGATCTTTCACCAACAACAGCTGCCTGTTGACGAGACCGAAAATGAATCAAAAGTTTGGCTGCAACTGAAAGCGAACCTTCATCGGTGTGATGTTCTTTTCCAGCACAAAATGTCCCGATCTGAGGAGGCCCCACATCAAGGAGCCGGTTAAAGTCGGGCACAGCATGCAGCACATTTCTTACCTGCACTGCACCAAACAAAAGGCTTAAGACCTGTTACACAACCTGCAGCACTCACTGTGGCTCTTCCTCATTAACTCATTCCTGTCACACACACACAGAGTCCTGCAAGTGGTAAGAGTGACTGTTGACCCTAAAACACAGCATGACTCCTCAAATCCTCTTGTGTACAAAAAGAGGGTTGATAAGATTGTGGACTAACGTAGAAGATGAGTTTTTTTTACATGCATGTGCAGCTCTTTGAGTGATTCTGCAGAAAGTTTGAAGTTAACAGCTTTCATGGTGTTTTTGTTTTGAATAATTTAAAATTGTAAGTCGGCACCATCTGAGAAAATGTCCAACATTAGTCTTCATGCCATCGTCTGCTCCAAGGAGATCCACAGAGACATGTTGGTCACAATCGTGGAGGGTTTCCCTTCTTGCAGCACGGTGAAGAAGTTGGCTGCTGGATTCAGAAACAGCAGGCGGAGCCTTGATGGTGACCCCAGTCCTAAAAGGTCAGTCCCTCTCTGGTGTCCACAACCAACTCTGAATAACTCTAAATGAGCATGGTGTCAGCTCGATGGGTAAACTATTACACTACTAAAACTATTAATAAACTGCATAGAGGGTAACTGATATGGCTGGATTGCACCAGCAGGCTGATGTTACAAGGCCAGTGACATAATGTCTAAATATAAAAATATATATCACCCAGAATCAAACAGAGGAAATGCTTCAGTGTTTTGACACCTGATTGAACGTGTGATCATCCATGTCTGCAACAAATTTGTTAATTTCCTGAAAACTGAAGCACATAATACACAAATTACTTTAATTATGGTGAAAATAAAAAAAGTAAATCCTTATAAATTCGGAGTGTGTCAGTCACATGCACCAACACTTGTTGACATAAATAACAGCTGGATAATTTCTCATACTTCTTCACAAATGTGACTTGGCTTGACTAAAAACATTTAAAAACAAACAAAAAACCTTCGTTGCCTTTTCTGTATGCTATTATAGTCCACTTCTCTGTCCAAAATTTAGAAGAAAAATTGACTTTTCTTATCCAACATTGATGTGAAAATCCTCAAAAAACCTTAAAGTTAAGAGTCAGCATTTAAATCAAATGACCAACAACACATATCTGTTGAGATATTTTCCGACTCCACTGCAGCACAAGATTTTAATAAAACCACAACATGAAATGATCAACATTTATTTTTGATTATACAACTTTATTGCACCTCAGGGTTCGATTACTGTGGTTATATAATGTCTCGTCTCAGACGTGCTGGAAAAGAACATTACATGGTTCCGTTTATTTTGCAAACAAACACAGATGCTGTATATTTTCATAACAAACCTTCTATCACAATGTGATATTTTGTTTTTGCTATCAAATGTTGAGCAAAGCGCTACTTTAAATGTATTTTTTAGATTCCGTGTATTAAATTTGGTAAGTTATACATTATTAAAATCACACGAACTATTTTTAAACATAGAGAGAAGTCAGAGAAATAATTTATTTCAGCACAACAGCAATCAAGACGACCTCTTTCATCTCATTAGTGTTACAAAACAAACACAGTATCTCATGTGGGCAGTTAAAATAGAGTAAACCTCCCCTGAGGACATGTACTTTTCCTTCAGTCGCACAATTTTACATGTGAATGTTGGAACAGCACCAAAAGGAAATTTAACATAAAAAATATTCTGGTAATCTGCTTAAATGTCAATATTGTTGACCTCCGCTGCACTGTTTAAATAGAATCACCAAAGAACAAATTACAGACTATGTTGGCTATAACATCAGCAGCACAACAAATCCAGCAATATGATCGATTTTATGTCTATTCATATCTAAAAGAAATATGCTAATGGACATTTTGGAGCTTGTATTCATGTTGCAGCTGTTGCTGATCATCGATGAACAACAAACAGGATTTAATCAGTTTAATCCGAAACTACAACATGTGGAGTGAAGGTTTCCAACAATCTGATTTAACATTTTATGTTTATTAAACATGCTTTCAGTTGTTTTGCACAAACCAAAACAAACATTTAACAAACAAAAACAATAAATAATGAGTTTTAGTGTAGATTTTGTGTGGAATATCCCTAATCATTCATTCAAAAACAAAAGGACAAACACACAAACTTGCACATCACAACATGAATGCAGGTAAGAGGCCTCTGTTTGCTGTTGCTCCAACAACACTGTGCTCCTTACCTGACTTCAAGTAAACATGTCACACACAGTTTGTGTCATTTTCCAGTTGTATAGTCCAACTATGTTGAAAACAAAACTCTTAAACTATGCACATGCAACCTGAAAACGGTTGTGTAAGAACCTCTTAGACAAACTTTTTTCTGGGTGAAGTTGGTTCATTATTTATCAAAAGGTTTTAAAAAGCTTAAACTTCTTCTTCGAGGGACTGGTTAAACTAGTCTTTTCAACAGGATAATTAACTAATTACAGCCCTGATGGAGCTGTAATGGGCTTAAGTGGCCACTTTACTTTTTTCCTTCCCTTTTTCATAGCAGCCATGTTTTTTCTTACAAAAGCTCCCAAAGATCAACAAGGCAGGAAATGAGTCACATTTTAGAGCATTTTCCCTGAAGTATAATCAACGGTGATTTGCTGTACAAAAAAACCTGTCACGTGGGTCAAAATGAAGGTCTGACAAAGTAAACATAAACAAACAAACAAGAACTTAAATTTTAGTGACTCATCATGGGTAATATGCTGTTTGGTATCGTGTATGACATTACCTCTTCAAATCAAACCTTCAGTGTTGGCAACCAGAGCAGTTTGTGATAAACTGAACTGCTCAGTGACACTGCAGCGCTGGTCGCTAAGATGCACCCGATCACCACATAAAAGTAAGGTTTTAATTAAAGTAATCATTGCCTGAAATGAACAACTGTGCCACAGCAACCATCTGTGCTGAATAAATAAATAAAGTCTGAGTAATATGCAGAGCAGATTTACTTTATCAGACCTTTCAGCCTTCAATATCCCCCTTTCTGCTGCGTATTTCTCTGAAAACACGGTTGTCTGATAATCACCGTTGGTCACGACCGACTGAGGTGTTATTATGTGTTGTTTATGCAACAGGTGAATCCAGGCGGAGCTGCAGATCTCCCTGTTATGCACACTGTGGCCTGTAACTCGGTGATGTGCTAACAGGACTTGATTCAAACTCACAAAATGGGCGATAAGAAGGGCGACGACATTCGCACAGTACCTGGTCTTGTTTGGCAAAACTTTTGCATCATTAATAACCTCAAATCCTGCTCACACCCACTTCATCAGATCCAACGTGGTGAGAATCAGCGCTTGAAAAGCAGAACCACTGTGAGTACCTGACTCTGAGGGGAGCTCATGGTTGCTTGGCTGTGAATCGCAGCTTGGTTCCCGGCCTGTGACCTTCTGGCTCTGCATAGATGGTCCTGAAAGTCAAGTTGATGCGTGGGCCTCGGTCATGGTACTCTTTAGCCACTTGATGCTGGTGGAGACAAATAAAACACATATTCTACATTAACAAGTAAAATATAAATGCATTGATCTTTTATCTATGAGGTAAGGAAGTGGTGGCTTTGAGTTTTACTCAGAGACTCTAACTGAAGTATAAAATCCTGATATTAGCTTTTCTTAGCAAAATCTTAAGGTTGACATTCTTCTTCTTCTTCTTCCTTTCTCACTTACGTCTCTAAAGGAGGTGAGAGGCTGGCTTATCCAGAACGGTGTCAAAAGAAAGAGGCCAGAACGGGCAGAAATAACACCGTATCCTTTTTTTCAAACAAATGAAGTGCTTTCGCAGGATTGACAAGGTTAGTTAAATATTTAGCGCTCACTTCCAAATCCCTCCAACTGAGCCAGGAAGGTTTTATTAGACAGACTAGGACCGCAGAGACACAGAGAAAATTAATGGACGCCGTGATCTTCTTTTTCTGGCAAGATCTTTAAAGGAGAGATGAAACTTTTGTGAGATACTCGGGGAGGTGTCACCATAAAACACATGTGACCTTCTTTTAAGCTCAAACCTCTTTCACCGTCTCTGCAGTTCTCCCACTTTTCATCCACTCGCACCCTTTGGGTTTTTCTCTCTCACTCAAGTTAAATGGAACTTTCTGGTGTGACCAGCTGGACAATGCTAACACAAAAAGTACAGAGAGGCCAAACTATGACTTTCTTTTGGGAGTACTTCATCAAAAATGTACATTTTTAAGTAATTTTGTTGTTCCTTGTTAAACTCACAAGACACACACACACACACACACACACACAGAGCTGTTGAGGTTAGTCTGTTTACTGTAAATGTCTGAAGCTGAATGAGGGAACTGTTTTTGTCAATTTTTGTCTTAAAAATGGTTTTAAAAAGTTTAGAGTCTTTCTGTGGTTCCTCAGAAAAATAAGTACGATGTCAACAAAGACAAACATGAAAAATAA